>MJUT01045376.1:5790-17951 GCA_002080005.1 Gigantidas platifrons | reverse complement strand
CTCAAAATCAAATGGTCGTCCCCTTATATAAAAGTAATACGTTTTTGGTATTTAGAACTGAGCTTAATTGTCCGTTTTTCTGTCTGTTTGTCTTGTTGTCTATAACTCCTCATTTAACTGCACAATGGTTTGGTGAAACTTTACGTTCAGCCTCCATGACCCATCCCCAAAGTTTTTTTTAGTTCCAAATGTGTATATTTTTAGATTTTAAATGTTAACAAGCATTATATTGGGATTGAGCCGAACAGTCAGGCTTTTGAGGGGCCCACTGCGTCCATTTGGACCGATTTTCATTTGATAGAATGGGCTCATTAAAAAGGTTCCGACACCAGACGAAATGGTCTATGTTCAGTTAATCAAGGGCCATAACTCAAGAATAAGAAATCTGATTAACCCAAATTCTAACTTGATCATATGTAAAGCAACATTTTTTTCATGGTCTACTTGAAAAACACTGATCAGAATTTAATCACACTTGGCGTGTTCACTATTATGTCCTACGCAAGTGTTGTTACTTTTCATGCCGATTCGTTAAAAAATAAATAAAAAAGAATGTGTCTGAGGACACGGAGTTCCGCGCTTTCAGCTAAGTAGGCCTAACTTCCAAGCCGTATATGGGATCTGGATGAAATTGAACTTGACCTGCATGTTATGGTTGTAAACATTGTCTTGAAATTTCAGAGTCCTTTACGGGTAATAATGCTTTTTAATTTACAGGGTTAGAAGGGACAGAATAGGTAAATTGAGAGAAGGACTTTTAATATATTCATCAAAGGAATTAAATACAATCCGACGTGATGTCTTAGAAATGCAAAAAATAGAAGCGATTTTGATCGAACTAGTCAATAATTATCGACAACCCCTTTTAATTGGTTATATATATGCATAGACCACCTAACAGTCGTGCTGAATGGGTTACTAAGTTTGAAACTATGCTGTTAAAAGTAGATACTGGAGACAAAGAATTTATTATTTTAGGTGATTTTAACATTGACTTAATGTCAGATAAAATACCATTAAAGTAGACACATCTCAAAAATATTTTTAATATGTCTCAGATAGTTTCTGATCCTACAAGAATTACAAAAACTTCGTCCACATTAATAGACCGTGTTTACAGCAATCAGCCAGAAAAAAGATTTGTGTAATTATAGGTTGTGGAGAAACAATGTTAAATACCTTGTCGAAACATCCAAACAAAAATATTATACTAATATAATAGCAGATATGAAGGGGACAAACACTTACATAATGTCAGTGGTTGTGAAAATCATGGTACTGCTATGACTTTAAATGATTGTGATGGTGAGCATATTATAAATCCAAAATATATTGCAGATATCTTCAATAACCATTTTGTAAATATCACTGAAAATATGGATCTTAATCCCCACACTGATATCACTTATACCGAAAAACTTGATAAGTATATCTCGGGCCGTATCCCGGAAAATATCTTTTTTACTATCCCACTAATGTCAAGCCAATTTGTACTTCAACAATTAGCGACTCTAGATATATCAACAGCAACAGGTCTTGACAATATAAGTGATAAATTTCTAAAAATGTCATCTCAACTTATTTCCATTCCTTTATGTCATATTTTTAATCTAAGCATTAGAAAATCAAATTTCCCCTCTATTTTCAAATTGGCTCAAGTCATTCCAGTTTTCAAAAACAAAGGTTCTCGAAATGATGTCTCTAAGGGAACGACCATTTAACTTGAAAAGGGAGGGGGGAGGGTTATGGTTTTTTCCTAAAAAAATATTCTGATTCCCAATGTTGCTGAAAAAAATATTCTGATTTTGGTGGAGGGAAAAAAATCCGATTCAGAGTTTTTGTCATATAACCTAATGTTGAATTCTGGACAAAATTTCGCGTTCCGCGTGACAAAAAAAAAATATTCTAACTCTCGTGTTGTCCGAAAAAAAATGTCTAAACGAAAAAAAAAACATACCCCCCCTCCACCCTGCAAGTTAAATGGTTGGTCCATAATTACAGACCTATTGCAATTTTACCATTAGCATCAAACATCTTTGAAAGACATGTGAAGAATCATTTGATGGATTTCCTAAATAAATACAATTTACTTTATTTACTGCAGTCAGGTTTTCGTTTAAATCATTCCGGACAAACGGCATTAACATTTATGATTGATAGGTGGTTAAAAGCCGTTGGTAAAGGTGAATTAATTGGGGCGGTATTTCTAGATCTTGCAAAAGCTTTTGATCTTCTTGATCATGAATTGCTCCTTCAAAAATTGCAGAAATATAAAGTTTCTTTTCTATTTTTAAATTTTTTTTGTTTATTTTTAAATTAAATTGGAGAATAATTTTTTTCACTATGCTAAAAAAAAGTTTTTTTTTTTCTTACTCACACAACTCACTCAATGATATTCCCAACATAATTAAGTTTTAACATTCTCCTGTGATTTATTTGAAAGAATAGCCATTGCTCTAAAATATATTGTGTTCTCCAGCTATTTGAAAAAAGAGTATTGGGCAATGTTTTCCAGTTATCAGAAATAATCATTAACAGTTATGATATCTCCTTTATGTACAAACAGCCATGATATAACTGTAATATTGTTGAATGTGGCATGAAACACCATAAACCTATTTATTTACATAGGCATATACCTACCTACCTATCTATCTACATTTTTATCAGAATTATAGATTTTATTAAATTTTTGCTAGTTATTTTTCTATCTTGATGAGTTTCAAATTTCCACAATCAAATTTATTTTACATAAAAACCTGACACAGTGTTCTATTTTTAGAGCAGTAAGAGAACTTACTTCCTGAACAGGGTTTTAGTATATATTTACCTTCCAAAGGCAAGCAAATATCTGTATATAAGCTTAAACATATATATTTTCCTGCCAAGGGCAAGTAACTCTCTGTATTTAAGTGTAACAATCGATTTCCAAATATCCATTTCTTGATAAGTATTATATAGTATTTCTCTTTCTGCACATGTATATGTCCAAATACAGAGTGATGACCCCCTATGTCCTCCACATAAAGAGTTATGTCCCCTACTGCAACGTTAAACCTCCACACATAGGGTTATTTCCCCTATTTTAATATTATCCTTGCACATACAGAGTTGTAACTTATTCCCCACATAAAGAATTATGTCCCCTATTACAGAGTTATCCCTTCAGATACAGAGTTATTCTCCCTTACTGTAGGTCATGATGCAAACTTAAATAGATTACAGGCAGTATCAATTGTTTTGTAAAACAAATCATGACTAGCTTGGGTAATCATTGTGTACAGACAATAAGAGAAGATAATAAAATTATATGAAATGAAGGTTTAGAAAGCGATGGGCAACAATTTCACCAATATATATAAAAAAGAACAATCATCTCCTACCTTAACTCACTGAACACACAAAATAAGGGGAACAGTAACATAGGACATTGGAAATCCAGGCCTTGGGTTGGATCAGGTAGTCATCACACCATACCCCTGTGCTGCAAGATCCAGATTCCTCCAACCGACAAGGACGATGGTTGAATTTCTACGTGAATCCATTCATCGTATTTTAACGACCCTATATATATATATAAATATATAATATTTAAAAAAAAGAGTTTTAAATCAGTGTATAACGATTAAACATTTTCTAAAATAATTATCGGACATTGAATTTTAAAAAAAAATAAGTGTATAACGATTAAACATTTTTCTAAAATAATTTTATCGGACATTGAATAATATTTTAAAAATGTAATTTCTTAATTATAATCTTCTTTTCATAAATAGCACAAACCACAACGTTTGAAATACTTCGTTACTTGTGTGACGTTATAAAACATTTCATTTTCCCGTACTTTTATGAAAAAAAACCTAGCCTGTTCATTAACGACATCAAGGAATTTAGGAAGAGAGGAGGACAACCCTTTAACGGGGGATGGTATCAAAAGAGAAATAATAAAAATACATGTACATGTAATGTAAAACAAGTGTCTATGAAATCTGTATTTTAAAGTCTGTTTGGAAACGACACAAGTTTTCTCATATTCATTAAGAGCCATCATATATCTGAGATATTGTTATGTGAAATATTATGTTGTCGTTCTTTAGCTTTACCCCGGTTAAGCATCTGTACAGTAGAATGTGGTGGTATTGTACATTATTTTGTTAAATGTCTTGATCAATCCACTATCGGGATTGGTAAAAATGCATCTCACACACAACTAATAATAGAATCGCAGTTACTTATTAACTTCAACACACACCAAAAACAACAATGATCATAATTCATTATGCATTAGTTCTTGAATTATCTCCCTTGATCCTGTAAAAAAAATAATTTAATTTAAAAATAATTTAATAAATAATATCAATAAATATATTATAGTTCCAAATTCTCTGAAGAAAAAATGATGAGGAGATGATTGAAATTTGCATTTAAAAATAAATTGAAAAAAATATTCATGAATTTTGAATTTACAGGAAAAAAAAACCTTTTCCAAAAGATAAGTTGAATAGTGAAAAGATATGGAAAATATGGAAGAAAAGTAAGTTGAATAGTGAAAAGATTTGGAAAATACAGAAGAAAAGTAAGTTGAAAGTGAAAAGATATGGAAAATATGAAAGAAAGATAAGTCGAATAGTGAAATGATTTGGAAAATATGGAAGAAAGGCAAGTTGAATAGTGAAAAATATGAAAATACAGAGGAAAGTCAAGTTGAATAATGAAAAGATATGGAAAATATGGAAGAAAAGTAAGTTGAATAGTGATATGATATGGAACATACAGGAGAAAAGTAAGTTGAATAGTGAAATGATAGGGAAAATATGAAAGAAAAGTAAATGCAGAGTGGTCTTTTGGATTGACAAAAACGGATTGGATGTGTCCAACCAATCACATCACTGGAAATTGAACCAATGAGATGACAAAATCCACTATCCAGAGCAGCAGCAGCAGCAGCAGCCATACACGTTTACCCCAGAGCAGCAGCAGCAGCAGCAGCAGCAGCAGCCATATACCCCAGAGCAGCTGCAGCAGCAGCAGCAGTCCTAGCGTTGAAATTCCACCTAAAACACGAAAAAAAGACAAAATCTGGATATTTTCAGCTTTTCTAAACATTAAAAGTATAAAAAAAAAAAAAAAAAACGTTCTTTTGCAGATGGAGATTTTCAAATGTACTCTTAGTAAAGTAGAAATACTTGGAGTACTACAGAACATATATATTATATGAAAATAAAATGGCGGGGAAGGGGTAAATAACCAGTGAAATGAAAATAGCGGGAAAGGGGTAGATAACCAGGGCTAGACGCGGACGTCGTAGAGAACACCCCCTTCAACTACTATAGTAATGTAAAGTAGAAGTACTACACAACACATATATGATATGAACATACAATAGCGGAAAAGGGGTAGATAACCAGGGCTAGTTCCGGTAACCATGCTAAAAATAGGACGCGGACGTCGTAGAGAACACACCAACTACTATAGCAATGTAAAGTAGAAATACTTGGAGTACTACACATATATGATCTGAAAATGGCGGGAAAGGGGTAGATAACCAGAGTTAGACGCGGACGTCGTAGAGAACACGCCTTGTACTACTACGCGGGAAAGTGACTGATGTCACTTCCGGTTGCGCATGCGCACACCCTTCGGGTGACCTTCGGTATCCATGGTACTACTACTAGAGTAAGAAAAAAACGCGGGAAACATCCATGGTATTTGTACTACAGTAAGAAAAAAAACCGCGGGAAACGGTTGCGCAACTTCCGGTTGCGCATGCGCACACCCTTAGGGTGACATTCGGTCACTTCCGGTAGCGTTGGTACTTCCGGTCAGGGCCACTTCCGGCCACGTGACTGACGTCACTTCTGGGGGTCCTACTACGGCGGATATTGCGCAACTTGCGTTTGCGCATGCGCAGAACATACTTCCGGGTGACTGACGTCACTTCCGGTCACGTCACTTCCGGTCACGTGACTGGCGTCACTTCCGGTCATACGCAATGGTCCGATCCTCATCGATCCTCCGCAAATGTGGCTTGAGCTGTACCCATATACTACTAACGTCATAGTCTGCCAGGTTTGACAGATTTTAAAGTTGTCTGGGTTTTCTTTTAGAACTTTGAAGACACTCCGCTTACCTATGCCAAACAACGATGAAGTGGTATCACAACCCGCTACAGCATGAGCAGCTGGTAGGATGTTGGTGAAAAAGGGACGAAGAGTGCTACCAATCTCATGAACTGGGATATAACGTCGCCTGTCCTTAGTACTGGAAACCGTACCAGTTTGGAACCACAACTCCTGTGTATGTTGCAGCTTAGAAAAATAATGAGCACACAAGATTACAACATCAGTATCAGGGGATTTAATAATCATCCTACCTTTGACACCAGATTCTGCAAGCACTTTATCTGCGTGAATGGCATGCAACAACATGCGAGTATCAGTTTCTTCGTGTGTGCTGAACAGTTCAACACTCTTGGATATTCCGTCTGAAAACATTTTTGTTACTGACATAGGATCATTTCCAGCACCAGCAAGATATATCGACTCGTTTGGAGCAAGTCTATTAGGTTGGGATCCCTCTTGGTGTTTAACGATTGATTCTCCCAAGAATTTCAAAAGAGCCTGTTTGTTGGAATCGGCTGTTATGGACTTTTTCCGGTCTGGAATTTGACGACAATCTATTACCTGAAATACCTTTCTAGATGATGTCAGACTAGACCTTCTGTCTCTCTCTGCCGATTTAATAGAAAGCTCTAAATCATAACGATCAAACACATCAATAAGACATCCAATGCTTGAGAGACAACACAGCTGAGATTGTGTAAAGTCAGATGCCAAATCACCAAAAGTTTTGAACCTTTGAACATTCAGCGATTGAATGAGAGTCATGCCATCTCTGATCAAAACGGACTAGGATTTGTCAAAAGGACCAAGTAAAGGAGTGCTTGTAGCTTCAGTCTCCAACTGATTAAGCGGGCTGCCAAATTGTGACATTTCCCGGATCAAAAAAAGTGTCCTACGAACTTGTTCCGTAAACTACAAATTAGTGTTCACGAAAATACAAAAATATCAAAAATAGCGTAATTTAACTACATAGTTGTTCGCTCATTGTATTGAGATAAGGTCATTCTACTAAAAGACACAATCACACGCCAAACAGAAGACAAGATGTTAAATATATTGTTTCAGTACACGTACTGAATAATGACTAGATTGTGTTAACCACAAATCGAACATCGGCACGTGGTAATCCGTGTTTGCCACAGGCTAAATTTGATCAGATTTCACATCTCTTTAATCGCTAATTTCTATTGAATGATGACTTTAAAAATATTGATTTTTGGTACACAGGTGTACTAAGTAATGATGTATTTACTTCTATTTAAAATATTCTAGAATTCCTTCGGAACATTATTCCATACTTGAAAATAGGGTAACATTTTGGTAATATGTAGATACGGGAAAACTTTAAAAAACACAACAAATAAAAAGGTGTTAAGTTTCCCGTTTTTAGTTTTGATGATATAATTACCATATTGTCTTTGTGTCAAGCACTTTGATTTGATAACTTACAGGTCTTGATGTTCATTTTATTCGTGTTGAAATTTTGTTGTAAAATGTACAATTAGAGAGTGCCTTCAGAAAACGTAACAAATAAGAAAATGTGACCATGGTAGGTTACTACGACATAAATAAATAAAAACTACAATAATTTTTACGTCAAAATACGAAAAAAGTAGCCGTGTGTCATACTATTAACCCAAACTGGAAAACTAGCGGCCTTTTTAAATACCCACTATCCCACTATAATGACTTGCCTTTATATAACCCAAATCATAACACTGATCTTTTTGCTGATGATAGTACTATACCGGCGACTGGGAAAAACAAGGTTTGCATAAGCAAAACACTTAATACAGTATTAGAAAATATTTCGCACTGGTGTTACGAAAATAGAATGGTTTTAAATGTATCAAAAACAAAGACCATGTGTATTGATTCAAAACAGAAACTTTGTACCTCATCTGAGTACATATTTGATATATCTATCAATGGCTATCAAATCAATGAAAGTCAGTGTGAAAAGATCCTTGGTGTTTTCGTTGATGCAACATTTTCTTGGACAGAACACATAAATCACATTATTAAAAAAAGTAAATTCATCTTTAGCATTACTCAGGAGAATCAAGAAATACTTGAATCACAAAAAATCCAGAATTCTGTTTTATAATGCGTATATTCTTCCCCACTTAGATTACTGTTGTTCAGTTTGGGGTATTGTAGTAAGTATTTACTTGAAAATTTACTAAAATTACAAAAAAGGGCTGCAATAATTATTCTAGATTAGCCCGATTTTAAAAAACAATCTAGCGAACTATTTCAGGAATGTGGGATTGTTCCAATTACGAAAAAAATACTTTATCACAAGTCTTTATTAATGTATAAATCTAAAAATGAATTAGCCCCGGGATATTTATCAAATCTTCTACCCAGCATCACAGCCTAAACAAAATAAATAAGATCACCTCTTCTACCCAGCATCACTGCTTCAAGCAATATAAATAAGATCAACTCTTCTATCCAGCATCACTGCCTAAAGCAATATAAATAAGATCACCTGTTCTATCCAGCATGACTGCCGACAACAATATAAGTAAGATCACCTCTTCTACCCAGCATCACTGTCTAAAGCAATATAAATAAGATCACCCCTTCAACCGAGCATCACTGCCTAAAGCAATATAAATAAAATCACCCCTTCTACCCAGCATCACTGTCTAAAGCAATATAAATAAGACCACTTCTTCTATCCAGCATCACTGTCTAAAGCAATATAAATAAGGTCACCCCTTCTACCCAGCATCACTGCCTAAAGCAATATAAATAAGATGACCTCTTCTACCCAGCATCACTGTCTAAAGCAATATAAATAAGATCACCTCTTCCATCCAGCATCAGTTCCTAAAGCAATATAAATGAGATCACATCTTCTACCCAGCAACACTGCTTTAAGCAATATAAAGAAGATCACCTCTTCTACCCAGCATCACTGCAATATAAATAAGATCACCTCTTCTACCCAGCAACACTGCCTAAAGCAATATAAATAAGATCACATCTTCTACCCAGCATCACTGTCTAAAGCAATATAAATAAGATCACTCCTTCTATCCAGCATCACTGCCTAACGCAATATAAATAAGATCACCCCTTCTACCCAGCATCATTTCCTAAAGCAATATAAATAAGATCACATCTTCTATCCAGCATCAGGTCCTAAACCAATATAAATGAGATCATCTCTTCTACCCAACATCACTGCCTAAAGCAATATAAATAAGATCACCCCTTCTACCCAGCATCACAGCCTAAACAAAATAAATAAGATCACGTCTTCTACCCAGCATCACTGCCTAAAGCAATATAAATAAGATCACCTCTTCTACCCAGCACCTCTTCCTAAAGCAATATAAATAATAAAGAAGAGCACCCCTTCTAGCTAGCATCACTGCCTAAAGAAATATAAATAAGATCACCTCTTCTTCCCAGCATCACTGCCTAAAGCAGTATAAATAAGATCACCTCTTCTACCCAGCACCATTTCCCAAAGCAATATCAATAAGATCATTTCTTCTACCCAGCATCACTGCAATATAAATAAGATCACCTCTTTTACCCAGCACCACTTCCTAAAGCAATATAAATAAAATCACCTCTCCTATCCAGCATCACTGTCTAAAGCAATACAAATGGCCGCTGACAAACAAAAAACAAGCAAAACCGCCATTTAAGCCACGATAACATGCCCGATGACCGACAATATAAATAAGATCACCTCTTCTACCCAGCACAACTTCCTAAAGCAATATAAATAAGATCACCTCTTCTACCCAGCACCACTTCCTAAAGCAATATAAATAGAAATAAAATCGCCTCTTCTATCCAGCACCACTGCCTAAAGCAATATAAATTAGATCACCTCTTCTACCCAGCATCACTGCAATATAAATAAGATGACCTCTTCTACCCAGCACCACTTCCTAAGTCAATATAAATAAGATCACCTCTCCTATCCAGTATCACTGCCTAAAGTAATATAAATAAGATCACCTCTCCTATCCAGCCCCACTGGCTAAAGCAATATAAATAAGTTCATCTCTTCTACTCAGCTACACTTCCCAAATCAATATAAATAATAAATAAGATCACCTCTTCTACACAGCATCACTGCTTAAAGCAATATAAATAAGATCACCTCTTCAACCCAGCACCATTTCCTTAAGCAAAATAAATGAGATCACCTCTTCTACCCAGCATCAATTTCTAAAGCAATATAAATAAGATCACCTCTTCTACCCAGCACCACTTTTTAAATCAATATAATTAAGATCACCTCTTCTACCCAGCACCACTTCCTAAAGCAATATAAATAATAAATAAGATCACATCTTCTACCCGGCATCACTGCTTAAAGCAATATAAATAAGATCACCTCTTCTACCCAGCACAATTTCCTAAAGCAATATAAATAAGATCACCTCTTCTACCCAGCCCCACTTCCTAAAGCAATATAAATAAGATCACCTCTACTACCCAGCATCACTGCCTAAAGCAAAATACATAAGATCACCTCTTCTACTCAGCATCACTGCCTACAGCAATACAAATAATATCACCTCTTCCACACAGCGTCACTGCCTAAAGCAATATAAATAAGATCACCACTTCTACCCAACATCACTGTCTAAAGCAATATAAATAAGATCACCTCTTATATCCAGCATCAGTTCCTAAAGCAATATAAATGAGATCACCTCTTCTACCCAGCATCACGTTCTAAAGCAATATAAATAAGATCACCTCTTCTACCCAGCATCACTGTCTGAAGCAATATAAATAAGATCACCTCTTCTACACAGCACCACTTCCTAAAGCAATATAAATAAGATCACCTCTTCTACACAGCACCTCTTTCTAAAGCAATATACATAAGATCACCTCTTCTACCCAGCACCACTTCCTAAAGCAATATCAATAATAAATAAGATCACCTCATCTACCCAATGCCACTTCCTAAAGCAATATAAATAAGATCACTTCTTCTACCCATCACCACTTCCTAAAGCATTATAAATAAGATCACCTCTTCTACCCAGCATCGCTTCCTAAAGGAATATAAATAAGATCACCTCTCCTATCGAGCACCACTGCCTAAAGCAATATAAATAAGATCACCTCTTTTACCCAGCATCGCTGCCTAAAGCAATATAAATAAGATCACCTCTCCAATCCAGCATCACTGCCTAACGAAATATAAATAAGATCACCTCTTCTACCCAGCACCACTTCCTAAAGCAATATAAATTGAAAAACAATCGCCTCTTCTACCCAGCACCACTGCCTAAAGCAATATCAATTAGATCACCTCTTCTACCCAGCATCACTGCAATATAAATAAGATTACCTCTCCTATCCAGCATCACTGCCTAAAGTAATATAAATAAGATCACCTCTCCTATCCAGCCCCACTGGCTAAAGCAATATAAATAAGATCATCTCTTCTACTCAGCTACACTTCCCAAATCAATATAAATAATAAATAAGATCACCTCTTCTACCCAGCATCACTGCTTAAAGCAATATAAATAAGATAACCTCTTCTACCCAGCATCAATTTTCAAAGCAATATAAATAAGATCACCTCTTCTACCCAGCATCACTCTCTAAAGCAATATAAATAAGATCACCTCTTCTACCCAGCCCCACTTCCTAAAGCAATATAAATAAGATCACCTCTTCTTCCCAGTACCACTTTTTAAATCAATATAATTAAGATCACCTCTTCTACCCAGCACCACTTCCTAAAGCAATATAAATAATAAATAAGATCACCTCTTCTACCCAGCATCACTTCTTAAAGCAATATAAATAAGATCACCTCTTCTACCCAGCACCACTTCCTAAAGCAATATAAATAAGATCACCTCTTCTACCCAGCATCACTTTCTAAAGCAATATAAATAAGATCACCTCTTCTACCCAGCCCCACTTCCTAAAGCAATATAAATAAGATCACCTCTTCTTCCCAGTACCACTTTTTAAATCAATATAATTAAGATCACCTCTTCTACCCAGCACCACTTCCTAAAGCAATATAAATAA
>MJUT01045375.1:0-13165 GCA_002080005.1 Gigantidas platifrons | reverse complement strand
GCCAAATATCACATGGTGTCTTGCTAACTTCGTATATTGCCAAGGTTAATAATGGTGATGATAGACTTGATGCATTAAAGGCATTGCTTCAAGTTTTCAAAGCAATGTCTGATGTTACTGCTCGTATTGCAGTTAATTCTGTGAAATGTAGACGAGTCTTGCATATTAAGGAGATGTCCTTTAAGAATAAGTCTACAGAAAACAAACTGAAACAGTTATCTACTCTTGGTCCTAATTTATTTGCCGGGAAATTTTTTGATTTGCTTCATGACAGTGCTGAAAACATCCGTGATGCAAAGGAGACTCAGCATCTAAGAAAAATAAAAGTAGTTGATAAACAAGAGTCTAAGCACTCAAACTTGCATGTAGGGGCTAAACGCAAGGTTGTGGATTGTGATTACTCAGTTGACTCTGCAAAAAAATTCAAGTCCTCTGGTCCACATCAAAAACACAAATCAAACAACCAGGACAGAAGTGGTCAAAGTTCAGTTTCTGACTCCTTTCAAAAAAGGGACCACGACAGCTGGGGTTTCGTCCCCAGAAGTGAAAAGATTGATAAGTTATGTACAGTTAGCCCAGGATCAGACCCAGGTAGGGTGTCATATACAGAATTTTGTGGACAAATGGAAGCAGGTAACTTCCGATCCCTGGGTGTTGAAAATAGTAGAGGAAAGGTTGCGTCTAAAATTTATAAGCAAGCCTCCAAAGTCCGGAGTGCGGATAACAAATTTGTTAAATATTGTACATATGTCAAATATTTTAGAAGAGGTAAACAAATTATTAGGAAAAGGTGCTATAGAATTAGTACCACCAGGCCAGGAAGGCCAGGGTTTTTACAGCACCTTTTTCATTGTTCCAAAAAAAGACGGAGGTCTCTGTCCAATATTAAACTTGAAACCTCTCAATGTATACATGGACAAATCTCATTTCAAGATGGAAACGCTAAGATCAATCATTCAAGCCCTCCATGTGGGGGAGTGGGGGTCAACCATAGATCTGCGAGATGCCTACCTACAAATTCCCATGTTTCCACCTCACAGGAAGTATCTGAGGTTTTGTGTACAGGGAGTTCATTACCAATTTCGAGCCATGCCCTTCGGCATCACGGTTGCACCAAGGGTTTTTACCAAACTAATGGCTGCAGTAGGTGGTCATCTACGAAGTCAACAAATTCACATTTTTATGTATCTTGACGATTGGCTAGTCAAAAATCCGATTCGAGAATTGTTACTTCATCAATTAAATCAAACAATACAACTTCTGGTAGATCTAGGATTGATAATCAATTTAGACAAATGCCATTTAGTTCCTTCACAGATAATTACCTATCTGGGTGCAGTTTTCAACCTGAACAAAGGGTTAGTTCTCCCCTCAGAGAACAGGTTTTTGGCAATCAATCAAGCAATTGCAGATATTATCTACATCCGAAAATGCCCAGCTTCCCTTTTCTTACGACTGTTGGGACTAATGGCTTCGTGCATCGACACAGTTCCATATGGCCGTTTACATATGCGCCCTATCCAAATATACCTTCTCTATTTCTGGCGCCCACATATAGATGGACTACAGTTCAAAATTCCAGTTTTTCCCATACTAGCAACACATTTAATGTGGTGGCAACAAGAGAGGAATATTTTCAGAGGGATATCCACACAACAAAGTTCTGTGGACAGATGCATCCAAGTGGGGTTGGGGTGCACACTTGGGCACTTGTCAGGTGGCAGGTCAGTGGCCGAAGGAATTTATCAATCATCATATCAATTGGCTAGAGATGAGAGCTGTATGGAATGCTTTGATATAGTTTCAGGAGGAGATTCAGGGAGAGAATCTGCTTATCAGATGCGACAATGCCACAGTAGTGGCATATATAAACATGCAAGGGGGAACCAAATCAATACCGCTTTGTCTTCTTTAATGGGACATGATGCAATGGTGTTTAAAACACAGCATTCACATCCATGCAGCTCATATTCCAGGGAAGAAGAATTGTCTGGCAGACAAGTTGTCCCGGGGTCAGAAACTTGTGCGTTTGACAGAATGGGCACTCAAACCATCAATAGTTCAACATATTTTTCAAATAATGGGAACCCCAAACATAGATCTCTTTTCCACTCGTGCCAACTCTCAGCTTCCAGTGTTTTGCAGTCCTTATCCAGATCCCCTAGCATGGACATGCGATGCACTGTCTGTGAGTTGGGAGGGGATATTCGCATATGCATTTCCTCCCCCCATACTCATTCCCAAAGTATTAATGAAAGTCAGACAAGAGAATTGCTTAATTCTTCTAGTAGCACCTTTAGCTCCACATCAGTCTTGGTTTCCTCAGCTTCTAGAGTTAATAGTGGATGTTCCTCTAAAACTACCAGAATTACACGACCTGTTGTCTCAGAACAGAGGTCTGTCATTACATCCAAATCCCAGTTGTCTAAATCTGGCAGTGTGGAAAATATCTGCAGATCAAAATCTTCAAAGCAGTTTTCTTCAAAAGCTTCCAAATATATGGAACAATCTATCAGATCCTCCACACGGAGACTGTATTCCGTTAGATGGGAAATATTTAGTAGCTGGTGTGCTGAAAGGCAAATCAGTCCCACTTCAGCTTCTGTAGGTAATGTGGCTGACTTTTTGGTTTATTTACATTCAGTTAAAAAGTGTAAAGTAGCTACTATTATAGGTTATAGATCAGCAATCAGTTCAAAACATAAAGGTTGGGGTGGTCATTCAGTTAGCTCTAATGGAGACCTTTCAAAATTAATCAAAGGTATTTTTAATTCAAATCCAACTTTGAAACCACTTCTCCCTAACTGGGATTTACCTTCGGTACTTTGGAGGTTATGTGATCCACCTTTTGAACCTATTTTATCTTGTGATATAACATTTTTAACATGGAAAACAGTATTTTTAATTGCATTAGCAACAGCATCCAGGGTTAGTGAGTTGCACGCATTATCTGTGAAGGATGGAAATTTGAGATATGAGAGACATGGCATTAGACTTTTGCCTAATTTACAATTTCTCAGTAAGACACAGCGTTTAAATAACCCATGGATTCCAATTTTCATTCCGTCTTTTCATACTTATGCTACAGAGGCTAGAGATTTGTTACTTTGTCCATATAGGGCATTGAAAATGTATATAAAACGAACTGAATCTCAAAGGGAACAGATTGATTCAGATTGTTTGTTTATTACATACCAAAAAGGAATTTGTAAACCAGCTTCGAAAAATTCAGTGGCAAGATGGATCGTTTCCTTAATTAAGTGGGTGTATGATGACACCAGCAAACCTTTAAGTACAGTGCGTGCTCATGATACAAGGAAACTTGCTTCTTCTTGGGCCTTGTTTAATGGAGCGTCCATAACTGAAATTATCAGAGCTGCTCATTGGGCATCTGAAAGTACTTTCACTTCATTCTACATGAAGGATGTTCCTACCAAAGATTCAAGATTTGCTAGATCGGCTATATTAGAGACAGCCAAGAGGAAGTTTTAGGAGGTGGGTAAATGTTATTTTTAATTAGGCCTTCCCTCCACCCTTGAATTCTACAAATTCGAGGAATTATGTATTGCAAAAAGTTGATGCAGGTAAGTATAGATAGTGAAATAAACTGTGCGTTTTTTAAGTAAAACGCCTGTTTATGAAGTATCTATACTTACCTGCATCACCCGCCCTCCTCCCCATAAGGCCTTTTGGTCCATAAGTTGCCCACACAACTGAAATCGAGGCTTGTATTTTAAGGGAGGTAACCGATGGGTTGTTGAGGTGGGAAATTTAAATTTGAATTCAGGCAAATGCTGAAGACGACCCGAGAACATTGCAAAAAGTTGATGCAGGTAAGTATAGATACTTCATAAACAGGCGTTTTACTTAAAAAACGCACAGTTTACAGTGATTAAGAGGAAATAATTGTGAAAATTGTTGTGTGACAGCTGTTACAATTATCGTATGAACACAGCCTGTCTGCTTGCAAGATTACGATTTTCATTTCTCCAACTTTGGCCTGGCTAGAGCCTAGAGAAATCAATTATCATGTTTTTAATAGAAGTGATCTCGTAATTTTATTCAAATAATTATTATTGTTCTGTTTCCAGCTTGATTGCCTCTAACTCATCTCTTTTATACAAAAAAAGCAACAACAACAAAAATAAAAAAATAACAGACAGGCATATTTCCTTTACTGGCTTTACAATAATTATTCTGTCGCATTACATTTAATGAAAGATAAAACAGACAAGCCAGTCATTAGTTATTATCTTGGTAATAATTATATAATTATTTGAGATGAAAAAAGTTCAGTACATGCACAGTGATGCAGCATAGCCTCACGCTGCATACCTACAGCTTTTTTTCATTTCAGGGTACATGTACCCCATCTCCACCAATTTGGAATTTTTTTAGGGTACAGTGTGTGGCTCTTTATATTACTGTCCAATAAAACATTGTTTAAAACACTATGTTTTCATATGATATGGCCATTTCCCAGGAAATATTAATGCGTGTTTGTTTATATCAGGTACATGTTTCTTTTAAGAAATAAATCATGGAAGCCAGAATGTCCGGGAGCGACTTACTTAATAGTCAAGGACGCCTTTCACAATGCGATATAGTCAGAGACAGTGAATTGCTTAATTTAATAAAACACATAAAACCTTGCAGTCCTATTGTTACATATTTCAAGGAAAATAACATACATTTTTTGTTAAATTTGGTTGCTAGTCAGGTCAGTCTGACTCTGTTTGCTAGTAGATTTTTATTTAACTAGCAAAGTTTTGCCTGTGAAAAAAGTTAATTTCTATCCCTGTGTACGTTGTCCATCTGTTGTCGGCATGAACATAACACATTTTGACCTTCTCAGAAATTACTGGGCCAATTGGATCGAAACTTTGCATGAATGATCTTTTTGAGCTCTTTTATCAAAAAATTCCTCATTTAATTATGTTTCACCTAAGTTTCTGAGATTGTTAGCTCACCTGACCCGAATGGTCATGTGAGCTATTCCTACCACTGGTCGTCCGTCTGTTGTTAGCTTTTTGCATTTTAATCAACTCCTCTAAAACCAGTGGGCCAATTTGAACCAAACTTTGATGGGATGGTCCTTCTTGTTAGAAATCACTAAGCCAATGGAATTGTGACTTTACAGGGATGATCATTGGGTGATCCTGTATTAAACTTGTGAATCATTTGCTGATCGGAAATTCAAGATGGCCGCCATGACTAGACTTAGTTTAACATTGGACCCTATGGGAATTTCACATTTTCATCTTTTTTTCTGAAACCACAAAACAGATTTGAACCAAACTTGGCAGAAATGTTCATTAGATGGTCATATACAAGATTTTTGTTTTTGGCGCTGATCGGAAATCCAACATATCTGCCAGGGCCCATAATGTGTTCTGATTGGTCGAAATTTTAAAAATCTTATTGTTAGAAACCACTAAGCCAAACGAATTGTGACTTTACAGGAATGATCATTGTGTGATCCTGTACTAAACTTGTGAATCGTTTGCTGATCGGAAATTCAAGATGGCCACCATGACTCGACTTAGTTTTAACATAGGACCTATGGAAAAAATGTTTAAAAGTCTTCTCCTCTGAAACCAGCAAGTCAATTTAGAGCAAACATGGCATGAATGGTCCTTAGGTGGTCAACTTTCAAAATTATGTCCTGTGAGCCCGACCTCCATCCAAGATTGCTGCAGTCAGCGGACATAGTTTTAACATAGGCCCCTAAGGGAAAATTGTTTAAAAGTCTTCCCTCTGAAACCAGTCAGCCAATTTAAAGCAAATATGGCATGGATGGTCCTTGGGTAGTATACTTTTAAAATTGTGTCTGGTGACTACTACCTCCATCCAAGATGGCTGCCATGAGCAGACATAGTTTTAACATAGAACCCTATCGGATTTGAATAGTAACTTAGATGTATTCGGCATGCAGACATTCTTAAGAGGACTTAGTTTATGTCAGGTGAGCGATACAGGCTCATGTGAGCCTCTAGTTTTATATCCCCGGAGGGGGAGGGGGGTATACTGTTTTACCTCTGTCCGTCCGTCCAAGATATTTTTCGTTGCATTTTTCTCAGCAACTATTGATGACAGGAATCTGATATTTTGTCACAAGCTTCATATAGGTATGCCAAATGGTGGGAAGTGTTTTTGGACCCATCAGATTCCTACTTCCTGTTTGCCGACTTAGTTGATTTTTATACACATTGAACATGTATGCTCATTTTTTATCACATTTTTCTCAGCAACTATTGATGGCAGAAATTTGATATTTCGTCACAAGCTTCATATAGGTACCTCCGTATCGTGTTAAGCGTTTTTGGACCCGTCAGATTCCTACTTCCTGTTTGCTGACTTGGTTGGCTTTTATACACATTTAACACATATGCACATTTTTCGTCACATTTTTCTCAGCAACTATTGATGACAGAAATCTGATATTTTGTCACAAGCTTCATATAGGTATGCCATATTGTGGGAAGTGTTTTTGGACCCGTCAGATTCCTACTTCCTGTTTGCCGACTTTGGTGGCTTTTATACACATTGAACATGTATGTGGGGGTATCATAAGTGAGCATTAGCTCACAGTTCATCTTGTTTTATGAAGGTCCTGGTGGCTTAATGAGTTAGGTAATTGGATTACCTAACAACCCATACAAGCCTATCACCAATACGGCGTGGGTTCGTGCCTGACTTTGTAAATTACAAAAAAGGGTGCACTTGACTCATAGCCGCAAGTGATCAAGTTTACCAAGTGCTTGCCCATGGTCGGTGGTTATCTCCAGTTACTCCGGCTTCTTCCACCACTAAAACTGGTCGCTATGATATAGCTAAAATGTTGCTGAAAGTTGCATTAAACACAATAAATTAATCATAAATCAATCAATTTTTTTTATGAAGAAAAAGCTTATTCTTTTCAGTATTATATATGTAGCTGTATATTTTCAGACCAACAGTAGCTGGTATCCATGGAGGACCAGATGGGGCGTATTCTATTGCCTTGTCTGGTGGTTATGAAGATAATGTTGATCTAGGGGATTGTTTTACTTATACCGGAGAAGGTAAACATTGTAGAGAATGTCCGTTGAGAAGAAAATATGTATAATTTGGAAACTTTTTCATATTTTAAATAGGATATAGATGTAAGTGAACCAAGATATTCCATCCAATGCATAACTGCGTTAGTAGTGTAATAGTGAGCATGCTTGCTTGCTTCTTAGTGTGGTAGATTGTGGGTTCAAGTCTCAATAGCGTCAAACCAACGACTATAAAATTGGTATTTGTTGCTAAGCTAAGCATGCAGCATTAAGGAGAAAGAGCAAAGACTGGTTGGCTCGAAATCGGGATAATTTATCCGAGTGGGGCGACATGTCTATCCGTGGACTGTTGTTTCAATGCGCTTGCACTATAAAAAAAAATATCCTACCAAGTGTGCTGGTCTAGTACGAAGTGGACGTCATCATCTCGTTGAAAATGAACTTGTTCTCACCATGATATAGCTGAAAATTAACTTGTTCTCACCATGATATAGTTGAAAATTAACTTGTTCTCACCATGATATAGCTGAAAATTAACTTGTTCTCACCATGATATAGCTGAAAATTAACTTGTTCTCACCATGATATAGCTGAAAATTGCTGGGTTGGTGTTAATCAACAATCACTCACTCACTCCATCCAATACAAAAGGAGCAAATTCAGAGTTAAGGAGCACATATCTGATTATTGTTATCTGGACAGTGACTCATAACCTATTAAATAATATTAGCATGCCCCGAGTTAGAATTTAAGCTTGTTGCTAGTATCAAAGTAACCTTAGTGCTCACTTGCTGTAAATGGCTAGTTTAAAACCTACCTGATCCTATTTACGTGTTATTTTAACTTTTTTAAAAAACCAGTCACATCAAGAACAGTCGGCAGTCACTTAAAAATTACCCCTATCGTATTAGTTTATTAAAGTCTATTGTCTGTATAATCTTTCATATGTTCATTTTAGGTGGGAGAGATTTGAAAGGCACATCATCTAATCCTAAGGTATGGAAACCAGTAAACATAGAAGAAGTACTCGTTCTTGACAGTTTGTTTAAAATTGATTATCACTTTTCAAATTTGTAAATTATGTGTGAAATTTTATCATATATATTTAACCATTTTCCATCCATTATTGTAATTTTTATGCACCCATGGCTAGGTGATAGGGATGGGGGCATTGAGTTTGGATCGTGTTCGTACGGCTGTCTCACTTTGATTTCCATTCAATAAGGTGAGTTCCCCTTAAGCAAATTATATCAACTAAACACACGGCATCAGGGACCATAAAAGATTTGCCGAGCTATAAAAACAGTACACTTTGGTATTATTCTGAGCGTGAGGAATGTGGTGAAATCTGGTTAAATTAGCACAGGTCGGAAAAAGAGAATATCTATCTCTCAGTTAATCATTACTCACAAAAACTACTGTGTTGAATGTCTCTGACACTTTCTACTACCTCTATAAAATGATGGAATTCATTTTCAATTGCAGGTCTTTTCCCTAGACTTAAATGGGGGCCTTTGCTGCCTCTAGATCATGTCCTATTCAAAACATTCAGTTGCTACTCTCAATTTGAGGTGGAAACAATGCATGTGTGTGATATAGTCTCATGAAGTGTTCATGTGTGCATTGTTTTGCTTCTTTCAAAGTAAGAAAGTAAAAGGTCTGGAACGATAGTATATCATATAGTCTTAAATTGCCTGTACTCCCCCCCAACATTCTTTGAAGATTTATTTGAAGTACTGGGTCTAATTTCAAAGTACCCAGTACTAACTCGGGAGTCATTAAAAAAATATAATATTGGATTTCTGATCATTATCTCAACTTCTAGAAATTTAATTCCAATATTTGTAGTTTCTAAAGTTATTAGTAAATGTTTTGGAAAATTGTGGTCTTAACAACCATTTACATACATGTATATAAATGCACAGAATATTATATTGGGTACAACATATCCTTAGTTCCAGATTATTCCCGTAGCAGGAGATTCCGAATAGATTTCGGAATTCCGAATGAAATAATTCGGAAACAGCTTGGAAATTTGGACTTTGCCATTTTTTAGGTTGGAAAAAGTGCGGAAATTTGAACTTTGTAATTTTTTATATCGGGGAAAAAGTGCGGAAAGTTGGACTTGATCATTTTCATTGGGGAAAAAAGTTTGGAAAGTTGGACATTGTCATTTTTATTGGCAGAAAAAGCTCGGAAAGTTGAACTTTGTCATTTTTAATGGCAGAAAAAGATGCGGAAAGTTGGACTTTGTCATTTTTTATGGCGGAAAAGTTTGGAAAATAGACTTTGCAATATTTTATGGTTAGAATAAATGTGGAAAGTAGGACTTTGTCATTTTTAGCTCACCTGACCCAAAGGGTCATGTATGCTTTTGTCATCACTTTGCGTCCGTCGGTGTCGTCGTCGTCGTTGTCCGCGTCTGTAAACTTTTCATACTTTCATCATCTTCTTTGAAACTACTGAACAGATTTGGACCAAATTTGACAGAAATGTTCATTGGGAGGTCCTCTACTAGATTTGTTATTTTGGTGCAGATCGGAAATCCAACATGGCTGCCAGGGCCAATAATGTGTTCTGATTGGTTGAAACTTTGAAAATATTCTTGTCAGAAACTACTTAGCCGATGGAATTGTAACATTACAGAAATGATGACTGGATGGTCCTCTACTAAATTTGTTATTTTTGTGCCGATCGCATATCCAAGATGGCCACCATGACTCGACTTAGTTTAACATTGGACCCTATGGGAATTTTACATTTTCATCTTTTTTTTCTAAAACCACAAAACAGATTTGAACCAAACTTGGCAGAAATGTTCATTAGATGGTCATATACAAGATTTTTGTTTTTGGTGCTGATCGGAAATCCAAGATGGCTGCCATGACTAGACTTAGTTTAACATTGGACCCTATGGGAATTTCACATTTTCATCTTTTTTTCTGAAACCACGAAACAGATTTGAACCAAACTTGGCAGAAATGTTCATTAGATGATCATATACAAGATTGTTGTTTTTGGCGCTGATCGGAAATCCAACATGGCTGCCAGGGCCCATAATGTGTTCTGATTGGTCAAAATTTTAAAAATCTTCTTGTTAGAAACCACTAAGCCAATTGAATTGTGCCTTTACAGGAATGATCATTGGGTGATCCTGTACTAAACTTGTGAATCGTTTGCTGATCGGAAATTCAAGATGGCCACCATGACTCGACTTAGTTTTAACATAGGACCTATGGAAAAAATGTTTAAAAGTCTTCTCCTCTGAAACCAGCAAGTCAATTTAAAGCAAACATGGCATGAATGGTCCTTAGGTGGTCAACTTTCAAAATTATGTCCTGTGAGCCTGACCTCCATCCAAGTTTGCTGCAGTCAGCGGACATAGTTTTAACATAGGACCCTATGGGAAAATTGTTTAAAAGTCTTCCCTCTGAAACCAGTCAGCCAATTTAAAGCAAATATGGCATGGATGGTCCTTGGGTAGTATACTTTTAAAATTGTGTCTGGTGACTACTACCTCCATCCAAGATGGCTGCCATGAGCAGACATAGTTTTAACATAGAACCCTATCGGATTTGAATAGTAACTTAGATGTATTCGGCATGCAGACATTCTTAAGAGGACTTAGTTATGTCAGGTGAGAGATACAGGCTCAGGTGAGCGATACAGGCTCATGTGAGCCTCTAGTTTTTAATGTTGAAAGAAGGTCAGAAAGTTTGACTCTGTCATTTTATAGGCCAGAAAAAAACACTTCTTTGAGGAAAAAAATTGATTTAGTCATTTCTTAAGGTTTTATTTTTAAATTTGATTAATATCCAATTGAATGAAGAATATCAACTAATTTTTACTAATTGATTAATACTGCCAAGTCTTCAGTTAGAATAAAAATTTAATAAATAGTGATGTTTCTAAATCTTCCTTGAAACAAGTTTAAACTGTTCAAGTCATATTTTTGTTTGGATTGTGTTTCTCAATCTTAAGTTTTCTGTGTAATATTTGGGAGATCATTGTTTATCCTTTTCCCTTGGCAATAGTATTGTCTTTTGTTTTTAGCTCACCTGACCCAAAGGGTCATGTGAGCTTTTGTCATCACTTTGCGTCCATCGTCCGCGTCTGTAAACTTTTCATACTTTCTTCTTCTTCTTTGAAACCACTGAACTGATTTGGACCTAATTTGGCAGAAATGTTCATTGGGAGGTCCTCTACTAAATTTGTTATTTTGGTGCAGATCGGAAATCCAACATGGCCACCAGGGCCAATAATGTGTTCTGATTGGTTGAAACTTTGAAAATCTTCTTGTCAGAAACTACTCAGCCGATGGAATTGTAACATTATAGAAATGATGAATGGATGGCCCTCTACTAAATTTGTAATTTTTGTGCCGATCGCATATCCAAGATGGCCACCATGACTCGACTTAGTTTTAACATAGAACCCTATGGGAAAATTTAAAAAAAATTTGTTCCTCTTAAAGCAGTAAGTCAATTTAAAGCAAACATGACATGAATGGTCCTTAGATGGTCAACTTTCAGAATAATGTCATGTGACCCCGACCTCCATCCAAGATGGCCACCATCAGCGAACATAGTTTTAACATAGGACCCTATGGAAAGAAAGTTTAAAAATTTTTTCCTCTGAAACCAGTAAGTCAATTTATAGCAAACATAGCATGAATGGTCCTTAGGTGGTCAACTTTCAAAATAATGTCCTCCATCCAAGATGGCCGCCATCAGCAAACATAGTTTTAACATAGGACCCTATGGGAAAAATGTTTAAATTTGTTTCCCTCTGAAACCAGTAAGCCAATTTAAATCAAACATGGCATGAATGGTCCTTGGGTGGTAAACTTTTAAAATTATGTCCTGGTTATCACCTTCGCCCAGGCATTTTGAAAGTTTCCATAATGTGCTTCTCTCCACACCAAAGTATGTGAACGATCTTGAGAGACATAACAGCTTCCCTTTGTCAACAATATCACCACTTTCTAGTGCAAATACTAAGCGAAAACTCGATTGGTATGACAATTCAAATGAAGTTAATGACTCATATAAAGATAGAGGAAAATTTCAGTCTTTTGGATATAAGTGAAGAAGAAGAAATAGTAAATGCAACTATTCTAACATGACCTCCTTCTTTCGCTTTGTTAACAAATGAGCGAGTTATCCATTCAGTATAATCTCATTAGCACATGCGCCGGTGAATGTGACTGACTTTTCCATTGGTAGCATAAATTGTAACCCGCATAATGAGGGCGCAGTATTATTCGGGTTACATAAATTGTGTGCTAAATATAAATTACCGTCTTCCAATCAAAGTATACTACTGTATTTGTACTCTTAGACATATCAGAATCGAAATAAATCATGGAAACCAGAATGTGTTTTGAGTGTTAACATGGATTAGCGGGTATTAGTAAAATACCGCCAATCCATGTTAAAACTCCCAACACATTCTGGTTTCCATGATTTATTTCTTTAGGTGTCAAACCAGTAATTCAACCAATAGAGCTAAGAACATATACAAAAGTAGTCCCTTTTGAAAAAAAGTTCCTTTCACTTTGTTGTATTGTGACAAATACTGAATGGAATGGAATAATTAAAATTGATAATTGAAGTTAAATATATAAGGATTATTTTGAGCCCAAATTTGATGCATTTAGTTGTATTTGAATACCTCTATGGAGGATTTGATGCATGACCTATAAATATTGAATTTCCCGGGGATGACCGAGCTATTTTTAGAGTATGTGTTTTCCATAGCCTGGCATTTCACTGCAAGGCTTTAAACATCCCCTGATATTTTGACAGAACGTAGAGGAATCATGTACGTTTCAGAAAATATATGGTCTTAGAAAGGTTAAACTTAAGATAAAATAGCCAGTCAGGCTCGAAAAAACACAAATTTAGTAGAAAATGTTAAAGAAATTGATTATAGGTTTCACACCTTAAATAACCATGATAGCATAGATGGGATTTCGAAACCACTAGATGCTCTGGAATACGAAATTCAAATTCATGAAATAGAAAAGCTTATTCCGGATGTTTTGAAAGTTCTAGCGGAAGATGGCATTGGTAAAAGACTGTTTTCAGTTATTGTATGAAAAGAAGTTTCCATTAAAGAATATC
>MJUT01045374.1:8490-19266 GCA_002080005.1 Gigantidas platifrons | reverse complement strand
ACATGTATAACATGTGCTATCTTAAATGTATGAATGAGTGTAGCAGTATGTTTTGTGTATCTGTGTTCTTGGTTGTATTGACTTGTAACTTGCTCTTATTGGTATATCTACATGTTAATATAACATAATGAATAACCATATACAAATTTTGTCTATGAATGTAAGGGGTCTTTTTTCAAATACTAAAAAGAGGTCAGATGTATTTAATTGGGTCAAGGCAAAGAAAATCTCCATAGTTTGTTTTAAGGAGACACACAGTACCAAAGATGTAGCAGTCAAATGGGGGGATGAATGGGGTAGTAAATGCTTCTTTAGTCATGGTGATAGTAAAAGTGCCGGAGTAAGTGTTATGTTCAGAAATGGTTTTGATTTTAAGGTTAATGATTCTATATTAGATCAGAATGGTCGCTATATTATTTTAGATTTAACTGTTTATGAACAACGTTTAACACTAGTTTGTTTATATGGTTACAATACTGACAAACCTGAATTGTTTACTGAAATACTGCAAAAGTCTGCAGGATTTGCTAATACTAGCTTTTTATTTTGTGGTGACTGGAATGTAGTACAGAATAAATCTGATGATACTTACAATGTAATACATGACAGAAACCAAAATGCACGTAAGAAAATAGAGGAACTTAAAGAAACATTTGAATTATTAGATCCTTGGCGTCAAACCTCTCCTATTAAACAAAGCAGAATTGATTACTTTCTAGTCTCAGAAGATATTTTTTCTCTAATGGAGTATACCAAAATAATTCCAGGCTATAGAACTGACCACTCTGCCATTGTTTTTAGTTGTTCTGCCTCTCCTGCTAATCGGGGAAAGGGCTACTTGAAATTTAACTCCCAATTATTGAGGGACTTAAATTATATTGATATAGTTAAAACATGCATTAGAGATACATTATCTGAATACTACTCAGGTGGAAATATTGATGATTTTCTTCATGTTGAATTATTATGTAATGATCAGGTGTTTTTTGAAATATTGAAAATGAAGATCAGAAGTGTTTCCATAGCCTACAGTATAAAAAAATCACAAGATGAAAAGAAAAAATCATTAAAACTTGAGAATGACATACAAATTTTAGAAAACCAAATGAATTTGAATCCTACTGAGTTTATTCAGGCTTCCTTGAATCAGAAAAAGAGGGAATTAGAAAATCGGAGACAGGATATAGTAGAGGGTTTACTTCTTCGATCTCGGGCCAATTGGTATGAGACTGGGGAAAGATGCTCGGAATATTTTTGTAAATTAGAAAAAAAGTCCTCCATCAACAAAACCATTTCTGAACTTATCAATGAAAAAGGTAACCATATTTCAGAACAATCAAAAATTTTATTTGAACAGGAACAATATTACAGGAAATTGTATTCATCCAATAATTTATGTGTGGATAATGAATCTTTCTTCCAGCATGATGTCAAATTAAGTGATGAACAAAAAAACTCTTTGGAGGAGAATTTATCATTCAAGGAATGTGGTGAATCTCTTAAATTAATGAAAAATGGAAAAAGCCCTGGGTCAGATGGTTTCACAGTAGATTTCTATAAATTCTTTTGGATAGATATAGGTGCTTTTTTTTTTCGGTCATTATATTTCGGCTATGAAACAGGCCATTGCTCTCAATTTCAGACTCAAGGAGTTATTACTTGTATTCCTAAGGAGAGTAGAGATAGGCGATATATGAGCAACCGGCGTCCAATCAGTTTACTAAATACAGATTTAAAAATAGCTTCTGCAGCAATTGCAAATAGATTTAAACAAGTTTTAGGTTGTACATTTTTGTATTATTAGTGATACTCAAAACGGTTTTATGAAAGACAGATTCATGGGTGAAAATACTCGTCTTCTCTATGACTTAATGCACTATTTAGAAGAAAATGATATGGATGGTTTATTATTATTAGTTGATTTTGAAAAAGCTTTTGATTCTATTGAATGGAAATTTTTACGGAAAGCTTTAAATAGTTTAAATTTTGGTCCGTCTATTTGCAAATGGTTTGATACTTTTTATGTAGACTCTAAAAGTTGTGTGATAAATAATGGACATATATCAAACTTTTTCAATCTGAAAAGAGGCTGTCGTCAAAGCGATCCGCTATCTCCTTATTTATTTATTATTGGTGTTGAGTTGCTTTCCTTACAAATTAAATCAAATCCCAAAATAAAAGGAGCATTGGTGAATGATACTGAATCACTTATTAGTCAATATGCAGATGACACATTCCTTGTACTTGATGGTTGTGAGACATCACTTAGGGAGACCCTGATTTGTTTTGAAAACTTTTATAAAGCTTCAGGTCTGAAAATTAATACATCTAAAACAAGGGTAGTATGGGTGGGAAATAAGAGGTATTCCAATCAAATTCTTTGTCCAGATTTCAAATTGGACTGGTCTGTATCCAATTTCAAACTACTTGGAATAGATTTTTCTCTTGATCTCAATTCTATGCCTGACCTAAATTTTAGAAAGAAAATAATAGATGTTTCAAAAATATTAAAAGCTGGCAACATAGAAAGCTCACCCTTCTTGGGAAGGTAACCGTGATAAAAACACTTGCACTTCCAAAACTTATTCATTTACTTACCTCACTGCCAAATTTAAAACAATCACTGTTTAATGATCTAAATAAATTATTTTTTAATTTTATATGGGATGGGAAACCAGAAAAAATCAAAAGAAATACACTCATAGCTGATTTTGAAGATGGAGGGTTAAAAATGATACATTTACAACAGTTCAATGCCTATCTCAAAATAAGCTGGGTAAAAAGATTCTTTTCCAATTTGAAAGGTGGTTGGCAAAAAATCATGGCAAAGAATATAAAATATTATGGGGCTGAAAGAATTTTTTCTTTACAAAAGGAAAAGATCCTTGAAATTTCTAAATTATTCAGTAACCCTTTTTGGAAAGATGTCTTTTATAGTTTGTATTTAGCAAAGCCACTTGAAAAATTGAATATAAAGGAGACTGTTTATCTCTTGATCTACTTAACTTTGTATCAATCGATGATTTCCCTTTTTATATGAGATGGGAAAATGCAGGTGTAACAAACTTAAATCATATCATGGATACCGTTACAAAAAATTTCTTGACCTTTGAAAAGATTAAGACATTAATTAAAAGTAACAACTTCATTCGATATTACACATTACTCTCAAACATTCCTACTGATATTAAAAAGTGTTTAAAAGATAACATTGATAATATCAATATAGAAAATTTTCATCCAAAAGATGACTTTTTAGAAAGACTAATGAATACAAAAAGTTTAAAGTTTGTATATATTTCTTTACTGAAGACATTAACTCATCTTCCCATTCAAAAATTCTTGAAATGGGAAGAAATACTTGGGATTGACATTGCAGACTGGTCTATATATTTTCGAATTCTTAAAAAGTGTTGTAGGGATACATATCTGTTCAATTTTCAGTATAAATTTTTACATAGAGTTATACCTACTAATACCTTTTTATTCAAAATTCATATTAAAGACACAAAATTGTGTTCATTTTGCAATGTTGAAGATGAAACGGTTGAACATTTATTTTTTAATTGTCCTTTGATATTTCCTTTCCTGAGAGCTTTCTATGACTGTCTTAAACGCTATTTTCACAATATTGAATTTCACAAAGAACAATTTTTGCTTGGATTTAAAGAAGAAAGTTTAACCCTTAACTTGCTGATCATTATAGCTAAAAATTATATATATAAATGTAAACTAAAAGAAAAAAATCCAAATATCATAGAATTGAAGTATCGAATTAAAAATTATTATTCACTTTAACAATATATAGCCAAAAAGAATAGCAATTTAAAAGATTTTGAAAAATACTGGACCCCAGTGAAACATGTTTTTCCAGATTTTTAACTACGGATAGGTACATTTGTACCTAGTATTTAATTTGTATCAATTAAGAGTAAGTTACTAAAGTCACAAAACAATAGAGGACAGATATTGTAAAGGAATGGGTGTTTGCTTATGAAAGGGAGAGAGAGAATGTGAAAGAATGAATGTGTCACAATTGATTTATTTATTCATGTCATATGTTGCTTATTAATTAACTTAAAAAAAAAAAAAATGCAATAGTCACATAATATGTTGTAAATCCTTGGTACATCCATGTCAGGTGGTAATGTATGGGATTTTTACTATTGAAGAAACAAATAAAAAAAAAAGTTAGAGAGTGGTTCCATCTGAGGGAGCACCATAATTTCAAAAGCATAGGGGTCACAAAGGGTCATAATCCAGCACTGTTTAATGATTTTCTGTTTTGTAATTGTAGGTCCAACTCGCTTTTAAAATAACAGAGGTGTTATTTCACAAAGAAATCCATCACAGTAATAGACTAATTATTTTAAAATAACTTTTATGAAACTTGTTTATATTTCTATGATAAACTGTACAATTACTATTTAATTTGTTGGATATATAGGGGGCAAGGTCTCCATGACTGCAATTACATGATAGTTACATCTATGCAGTCAGTTCCTTTCATCTCTCAACTACCAAGAAATGTTTGAAAATACCAAAGAGTGGAAGAAGGACAGATAATACAATGGCCAAAAGTTTGAAAATACCAAAGGGGTAAACAAGAAGCGTAAATCTAAGAAAAATTTATTTATTTATTGTGTTTTAATGCCACTTTCAGCAATATTTCAGCTATATCATGGCGACCAGTTTAAGTGGTGGAAGAAGACAGAGTACCCGGAGAGAACCACCGACCATGGGCAAGCTACTGGTAAACTTTATCACCTGCGAGTCGAGTGCACCCTTTTTTGTAATTTACAAAGCCGTGCGAACCCACGGCATATTGGTGCTAGGCTTGTATGAGTATAGTTAGGTAATCCAACTACCTAACTCATTGAGCCACCCGGGCCCCATTCGAAAATACCAAAGGAGTAATCAGAAGTCTGTAATTGAAGAAGGACAGACAATTCAATGGCCAACAGTTTGAAGATACCAAAGGGGTAATTGGCAGTCCTAAATTGAAGAAGGACATACAATGCAATGGCCTTCAGTTTGAACATACCAAAGGGGTAATTGGAAGCCACAAATCCAAGAAGGATGCACAATACAATGGCCAAATGGATGAAATGACAATGATCTACAAAGCACTAAGCAGAAAACTAAAGAATGAGCAACACAAACGCCACTAAAAACCGTGGGTGAACTCTGGTGCTCTGTAAGGGCAAGCAGTTATGGCTCAACTAGTGGCACAAGTCTCGTTATTCTTGTTAAAAATTTAGTTTCTGGTTGTTGAATAATCTAGAAAAAAACAAGAGGCCCATGGTCTACTATACTCACCAGAGAAATATACAGTAGTCGGTTTATGATGTTTAACGCCACTTTCAACAATATTTCAGTTTTATCATGGTGGTCAGTTTTATTGGTGGAGGAAACCGGAGGACCGGAGAAAACCACTGAACTGCCGGAAATCACTAATCTTTATCACTTAAAGTTGTACACCTTGCCCTGATCGAATTTCGAGCTCACAACATCAGTGATGATAAGCACTGATAGCATATGTAGTTGTAAATCTAATTACCATACAATCACGGCCACGACAGCCCTGAGAGAAATATAGTCAATTATTGATGCATTATCGTGTACACTACAAAATGTTGACAAAATTATATCTTTCTAAAGTCTTACACTGGATCGTTGAAACTTGTCTAATCGATATATATCACTTCCTTATACAGTCTTTTTTCCATAAATAAAATTAACTAATACAATTTTTTACAGAATACAGAAGGACTTCCTTCATTCTGTATTACTGATATAAAAATAATTCACATACATTTGATAACTCCACACTCCATTCAAGATGGCTTCTGTTGCTAAAAATATATTTGTTTTCAACTCGCCATAGCTGCTTCATTTTTAGTCAAAATTAGCTCAAATTCAAACAAACTGCATGAAGAACTAGAGCTCCCAGGCAACTGTAACCTCTCACCTGGTCTTCAATTTTACTTCTAAATTCTATAGAAAAATGTAAGCCGATTATTTTGTTTGTTTACTATTTACTGAAATTTCTACTTATAGTAATGCCAGCCATCTTGGATGTAGGGTGGGGTTGTCACACATAAGTTGGCCAAACCAAAGGTCATTTCAGCTTAGATTTGTAAGCAGAACATTTTATTTTCTCATAACCTAATTGGCTGGAAAAAAATTAAAAGAAAAACAGATAGGTTAAACTACTCGCTGCCTGATGTACCTTCAGTTTAAATGTGATTTCATTTTAACTTACAATATATACACTAGCTATGGACAAAGAAATTTACTATTTTTAGTAACAAGTGCCATCTTGAATGGAGGGAAAGGCTGTCCGACATAATATTCAAAGGGGCCATCCCAGCAAAATTTGGTTGTGCAGATTACGAGTAGATTTAAATCTGAACTTTGTTCAAATTATGCCAAATTTGCATATTTCGTATAAATCAACTGAATGAAAAATAGCACAAAAAAATGTCCTGCCATGTACCTTCAGTTAAAATTTGAGCTCATTTTGACTGATAATAAATTAAAAGGAGCTGTAGACAATTAAAAAAAATGTATTTTTAGTAACTGCTGCCATCTTAAGCAAAGGGAGGGGCTGTTTTGAAAGGGGACCATCCTTGCCAAATTTGGTTTAATTTGGTTCATCGGTTTAAGAGACGATTTATATAAGATCTTTTATAAAAATATTCCTAATTTGCATAATTAGTATAAATTGGCTTAACTAAAAATCAGGAATACATGTATATGTTAAGCTACTCATTACCATGTAGCTGCAGTTAAAATTTGAGCTCATTTTGCAGGGTTGTTATACATCATTTTGAAAGGCGACCATCCAATGACCATTCTAGCCATATTTGGTTTAATTTGGTTCTGTGGTTTCAGAAGAGAAGATTTAATGTGAAAGTTTACATTGAAACGACAGATGCCAAGTGATGAGGAAAGCTCAAAAAAAAAAGGAAAAAGAATATTTCAACATATTTTCAGGGTCTTTCTGTGAAATTATTTGCCGAGCCAACTATTAGCTTTATTTGGATAAATAAAGTAAATTAAAATCTTTTAAAAGAACTATTCCTCCAAATTGGACTGAGGTGGCCTTTTTGGGTGGCTGAATTTCAAAATTGTGTCCAGCCACCCTGTCAGTGTTCTCTCCAATATGGCTACCATTACTTGAATTTGATAGTTACAGCTTTGTTTTTATCTGTGTGAAAATAATCTCAAATAAAAAATGCAACTGCACGACAATGAGTAGTTCAACATATCTTGCAAGTTTTTCTTTGCAAATTTTTGTTTAGTTTATTTGTACCAATTATGAGAACTAAGCTTATTTTGATTATAATTATTCAAACAACTGCATTAAAATTGGATAAAAAATAAAAATGCATAAATTTTGAAAATCCCCATTTTTTCAACTTCCTCATCATAGAAAATTATTTCTAAAAGAAATACCCATGTTGCATTTCATATTTCAAGTTCACTCAGAATATGTCATGAATATCGACTTTGTAAAATTTAATCCTACAAAGTTTGTATTATAGGAAATCACTAAACAACATAATGTTTTTTTTATCATATACTTGTAGATGATAAAGCTAAAATTTTACCCTGGGATAAAACTTTGAGTTTTGTTTAGAATAATAAGAGGAGTCATGGTTATTCCACCCAGTTTCACACGAATGGTCCAAGCGGGCTGATAAACTAAGTTTATTAACTGCTTCCGGAATGTTATTACATGCCTTTTCGTCAATGTCTGTAAGTTCACTTCATGAATTTCCGGAACACTGTGTTTACAGACACGACGTATTCCTGTGTTTTATGAAAATTATTAACTACCAATTTCTCTCTTATGATATTGAAAGTAACTAAAAACGTTCTTGGATTTGTATGTTAAAACAATAATTGTCTTGTTCAATAACAACACCTCTCTACCAGATATTTTCGCCAAAGGGCAGAAATTCCGTGAGCCTAAATCTACAAACTGGAGACATAATTTTAAGATTATTATTATTATTACGGATTCTGTCTATGATTATGCCAGACAATGGGCAAAACGTGACAAGGAGGACTTGTATACTCTTTCCAAATGGGTGAAGAGTGTGAGGTCGTTGATACAAATTAGAATTAGAAACATTCAATAGGTCAATGAGCACTCGTATTACATCAATCTTTAGAGACTCAGATGTTGCTAGGGCCCGGGTGGCTCAATGAATTCATGAACTCATACAAGCCTATCACCAATACGGCGTAGGTTCGCGCCCGGCTTTGTAAATTACAAAAACGGGTGCACTCGACTCGCAGCCACAAGTGATAGTTTACCAGTTACTTGCCAATGGTCGGTGGCTCTCTCCGGGTACTCCGGCTTCTTCCACCACTAAAACTGGTCACCATGATATAGCTGAAATATTGTGGAAAGTGGCACTAAACACCAAAAATTAAAAAAAATCACCAAATGTTGCTTAAGACATCTGTCTCACCTCTATAGCAAATATGTTGTTGTTTCCGCTGACAAGACCCCTTACACTATTTTTACCCCCCCCCGCGATAGCAGTGAGGGATATAGTAATAGTGGCCGTCCGTCTGTCCATCTGTCCCTCAGTCTGTCACACTTTCTTGTTTACACGATAACATGAGTAAACATCCATGGATTTGCATAATATTTTGCTTATGGTTTGTAATTATCATTATCTTGGATAGGTTCTTACATGGAAAGATTTGAAGCAAGGGTTTTGGGGGAAAATCTTAGTTTTTGGTTGAAAAATCACAAATTTTGAGAATTGTGTCTTGTTTACGCGATAACATTAGTAAACATGGATAGATTTGAATAATTTGTTTGCATGTAGCTTGTAATTATCATTTTCTCACTTTTGAGATAGACCAGTTCCTATTTTTAGCGATATGAGATTGTCTTATCTTGCACTAGTGCAAGACAAAAAAATCATGTGCGTTTTACCGGCAAATACATGCTGTACAGTTTATGTCAACTGCCCCCAGTTCTCCATGCTTCACCAATAAAACCACGATTCTATTACATAAGTATTTTTAAATTAATGTATGTTTACTATTCTGCTAGCTAATAATTTAACTATCGTGCACCTTTCATGTTTCACGGTGTATGACTTTCAAGTCAATGTTTGTTTACTTTGAGTAAATAATAGAGTGCTCTCCCTTGTTAGTAATTAACGTACCTCCCTTTGACCAAATTCAAATATTTTTTTCACAGCCACAGGTGTAGTGTTGAGTTACATTTATCATATATTTATTAAATACATTGTATTTTATTATGAAATACATTTAAAATACTGCCAAGACACGGATGCATATGAATAAATTGACTATTTACTTCAGCAATGGAAACAAAATTTGCGGGAAAACGCTCGATCGAGAATGTAAACAAAACAATGGCTTTCACCTACGATATTTTCTACGAAAGATGGCGTTCGTGTACTATCAGTTATACATTCGGAACTCTCCCGGATCGCATCGGAGCTTATCGTTATATTTCCACCATTACAAGTTGCGATAGACTGGTGGATCATATAAATAACAAATAAGATTTGTGTTAAGGGGATTAGTGATATGTACAATTATAGAAATGCTATTTATAGGGAATTAATATTGTTTATTAAAGATATACTCATAAACAAACCTGAGCCGTGATGTCAACATGTTATTTTTGCATGTCTATTGTGTAGTGTTTTCCCCCTATGTATATATTGTTTTTGGTGACAATCCAACCATTGGATTTCTAAACCAATTTAAAGAATTTATAAATAGTATGCCTCAGTACTGCTGTATCACTGGTTGCACAAATTCTGGGGGTCATGTGTTCCCTTCAGATTCAGAACTGAAGAAAAAATGGAGAGTGGCCATCAAGCGGCTTGATGAAAATTCAAGAAACCTCTACTGGACACCAGTAGCCCTTTTCACAAAAATTCTTACGATAAAAAATTGTCGTAAGTGTAAAACTAAGATTAAAAGAGTTTCACAAAATTACTTACGATAATCTCAAGTTAAGTGTAAAAATAGTCATAACTTTACGTGTAAAACTACCCTGTTCTAAGTATAAAATTTTGATCGTACATAAGAGAAATTTTTGTCTTATCTTTTATCGTTTTAAAGTGAAAACAAAAACGAAAAAAGATGGACCACAGTCGCTTGAATTTCAATGATTTAAATAAAAAAAGAGTAAAAAGAAATATAGTATATACAGTCGCTTGAAATAAATAATAATAATTTAAAAAAAAAAAGAGTACAAAAAATATTTGTTTTATTTAAATCATTGAAATTCAAGCGACTGTGATTGGCGCTTCGACTTGAAAATAAGAGAGCAATTCATCGTTAGCGCATGTTCTCTTACATAATTACATGTACACATATTGATAAATGTTTATTGAAATGAATATGGTTTAATACAAACAGACCCTACAAATGACATTGTTGTTTACTCACTTTTTGGCGTGACAAATAACAGTCTATAACGATGCATTCCGTACATTTACCTTTTCAATGCAGCAAAGTGTATCGTTTACATGACCAAAAAATCAGGATAATTCCTTTAATTTTAGATTTCAAATTGGGAACGATCGACAATCGAAAATACTACTTGCAAACTTGGGGAGAATTATTCTTTTTCATTATTTTTTTTTTTCGGATAAAAACAGGAATACGTGATTTTCTTCTAGACATCTACTCCGCTTACAAAAGTTTTGTATGAACAGCCACTTTAGGACTGGAAGTTTCTGGATCCATTGATATCGTTTTGAT
>MJUT01045372.1:0-19277 GCA_002080005.1 Gigantidas platifrons | reverse complement strand
TTTTGTTTCTGCAATGATTAGAAGATCCACTATATTTTTACATAAAAGTTCTTTAATTGAGCAGAATTTGTAGCGTAGGCTGTTACTATTTAGGTAAGAGCTGATGAATTTATTTGGGTGTTGTTTTCTTACCCTATAAAGTTCTTGAAATATATCATTCGAAGCATCATCGTGATTTTCACATGTGTCAATATTTACATCGGAAGTTGATATGTCAGTCAAAGGGAGACAACTACAGTTGCTATTTACACTGTTATCATTTTCATTATTGTCAAAATATGAATCTGAGAACTGAGGAAGTAAGCATGAATGACAGTACCATTCTTCATTTGAGTTGGATAATTCATTATAATCAGTGACTGATAATTGGATGCATTCAGCATGGTACCTGTATGAACATCCAATATTTATTGACTGTTGTGAAAAGATACAGATCGCTATCTATTCATGGCAATTTTCTCTGGGCTGCAGCCAAACTGAGATTTATATTTTAGATCCTTTAATTTAATTCCTTTATTTATTTCATGAGGATTGCATACAGCCAGAGGCTACTAGTAGCTCTCCTCGACATAGATAAATGCAATTACATCGTGAATAATACAAAAGAATACAAATCTCTCTCTCTCTCTCTCTTAAAGGTGATCATGATAGATAATAATAAGGTAAGGATAAAGGAAGAACAGATGAACCAGTAGTTAATAAGTAAAACAAATCATACTAGAAAGTGTGGGTAAAATAAAATAATTACTGGTAATTAAACACTGATTATAATGTATTCTGACTAGGGAAAAAACATTAGCAAATTATTGTCAAATAAACCTGTGAGTAGACTTAATAAATGTAAATACATGTGTAAATAGTTCTTAGATCCTTTGTGACATTTTTGATTGTCAAAATAATGTTTTAAATGCAAACTGATGAACCCCCGTATTAAAAATCATTTGGCTTTCACATAACAACCGATGACCCGAAATAGTGTTGAATACTGTTGCATAAAATGGATAAACTAGTCAAACGTAATGATGTACTGTGACTTCCGAGTTCATTATAAACACTAGTGTACTAGGACTTCGTTGGTGTATGTACTGTGCCTTCGTGTTACAAAAGCGAATTAATAGGATCCTGTGTGGAGAGGCAATGTCGTGTATATCCATGTAGACTCGAATAAAGTTTTCTTTTTTATCTGTAAACTGTTCGTACTTAATTATATAACTTGAAGGAAGAAGAGCTTAAAGATACCAAAGAGGTAATCATAATCCGTAAATCGAAGAAGAACAGTCAGCACAATGGCCAAATGAAAAAGTACAAAAGGACAAACAACGATCTACTAAACATACCCATACAACTAAAGATCGAGTAACACGAACCCCACTGAAAACCGCGGCTGAACTCAGGTGCTCCGGAAGGGTAAGCAGTTCCTGTTCCACTAGTGGCACCCGTCGTGTTAACCTAGTTACAAAACCGGTGATAAGCCATGAATGAATAAAGGACAGGGACGTATAGAAATCGAGTACAATTTAACAATTAATACGCTTTGTCTCGTGATCAAAACACCCTGTTGACTTTATCTTACTGCTCATAATCTCAATATAAGAAGAATATTATATAGCGCATTATATCAACATCGACACAAAACTCCTTATATGCACAATGGGTAGGAATATTGCTACTCAAGAAATGAAAATTATTAATTGGGGGAATTGAAGGTAATAGAAAGATATAGACATTGACGCTATACGTGTGTAAAGTGTGTGCTACATATAGGATATATATGTATTGTGTTCCTATCAACATCAGCTTCATTTAAATTTATAGTTCTATCTACACCGACGGTATCTTGCCCTTGTTTTTCATTGGCACTAACATACTATGTATCATAAACGTTCATCAGCTTTATCTGGGGGCCAGATCTTCAAGAGACAATACAAATCTAACCAAGATATGACAGTAACAGGATGTTGTTACCGAAAGTCTCCCAAACGTCGCCTTTTTTCCGTGCTTTGGCGGCCATTTTGAAAATGGTCGAAATTTTGAAGACGCATTCTTGCTTCTTTAATGGTGACCTATCACTATGTCAAATTTTATGTCTCTATCATTATCCATTTAGAAGTTATCAACATTAATGTACGACATTTCAACTTTCCCATAGGATTCTATAGTAAACCCCACTCCATTTGAATCCTTCAAAATATAACTTTAAACCCCTTTACCACAAAGCTGAAAACTTTAGGACCAACTAAAAACATATATCTATAACTCCACCAAGTTTCATGACATTCTGTCGAGTAGTTCCTGAGATCTGCCGTGGACACGTTCATGACGCAAAGAAAGAAAGGAGAATAATAATAATAACAATAATAATACATTTGTAATAATAATAATAATAATAATAATATCTATTATTAGATAGAAGAGACTGATTACACTGTTTAGGTTTGATTTGGATTCTATTAGACATTTTCAATAACTATCTACGACTACGGTCTACAACGACACCGACAGGTAAATTGCACGGGGCTATTTAAAAATGATTTTTAAAGTCCATTTAATTACTGCTATATCACAAGTTAACAAAAATATTTATCTGAATGTCAAATTATATGTCCTTTTTCTGTGCAGTTTTACGTTGCCTATATCAATATCAATCTGTCTGTCTGTCTGTCTGTATATATGCATGTATCTGTTTTTATTTTTACTATTTAAGAAAAAGAAATATTTCCAATTCCGTTAAGCTTTTTTACTTTTTTCGAAATTTACGAAAAAGCAATTCGTTTGTTTAATTTTTAACATCATTAACGGTAAAGAATTTTGCTTAATCAAATATTGTCCGACGTCAGTTAACCAGAGTTAAACATACAAGTTTCGACAATGTGTACTAATTTCGGCCATCGCGGATGTCTTCACAAAGTTCCCAATGCCTTATAATTTTTTGAATCCCGTATCATATGTTCAACTATAATTCTGTACTCTGAAACAGGTTTGTTGCATTTTTTTAACACTTTTTTTCAGGGACTGTTCAATATTTATCAGATTGCATGTTTTTACCTTCTTCAAAATATATAGTTGCCCAGCAATTGAATGCATAAAATAAACTAAAGGCCCAGTCAATTGTTGAACAAAAAACCTAATTGCCCAATAGAATTAACATGATATCAGTGTAATTTTGTTTATTTAATCTTTTTTACAAAGTTTGTGTGAAAAAATGTATGTGCCCAGTTCATGAGGAATTTAGAAAATCTACTTGCTCTGTTGGCGTATGCAAGAAAAAAAGTATGTGACCAGTATGCCAATGCACCGATCTAATAATCTGATAAATATTGAACGGTCACTCATGTGTTCTGGTTTTCGGTTTATTTGTTGTGTTGTAAATATCGTAACTGTTGGGTGTCGATTTGGATAAATCATATCGGCTAAAAAGAACGCTGTCTTCCAGTTGGTGTAGTGGTCCATTTACACCAATTTGTTACATCATTAAACATTGCTTTGCATCATTTTGATAACCTAAAATCGCGACTCGGCATAGCAAATATAACTGGCGTTGTCAATAACTACTTGCGTATGTATTGCATAGAAATGTAGATGCCCAGTAAAATACAGTTCTTGTGATTCGATTTGCGGATGATATATTTCTGTAGATGTTGAATCAATTACACCGACTGCACTTTCAAGCTTAGTCTATGAACATCGCTTTTTTCTATTCGTTTATTGTTGGCCATTGCGCAAAATGTTCTAATGCTCTCTCTATGATCGGAATACATCTACTTATCTCATTCTGAACCGTAGCAACACTTACATAAAAAATAAGAGCAAAATTATGATAGCCACATCATATACAACATAGCTCTGTGTACTGGTAATATGGCGTAGTTTCGTCCTGTTTAATTTAAAAACAAGTATCGAGTAGTTCTAGTCAAACGAAGAAGGCTTTCTGGGGTTTCTCCAGTGGCTAAATACAACAAGTATCTGTGTGATGAGAAATTGGAAAATACATCGCACCCGTCCTAATTGTCAATCTGCCCGCTTGCAATTATATGACGAATGTTTAGCAAGATATTACAAGTAAAATTTGCAGCAGCTGCCTAAGTAGCTGCGGAACCGTATCCCTTATGGTCCTTGGGCAATATTTCTGATATTTACGGACCATAGGGCTACGGATTTCACCCTATCAAAAACTTTCGAAAATGGGCGATGAAAATTTTGATATTTATCTACATTCTTCTATACTTACCTATTAATAATTATTTCCAGCTCATTATTATAACAAATGTCTCATTTGTGACAAGTTCCGCCTACTTGCGCATTTTCGAAAGTTTTTGATAGGGTGAAATCCGTAGCGTGTTGCGTGTTGTGGGCATCTCGTCAGGGTCTGGAGAAGGGTTGTAACCATTTCCTTTGTATCATCACCCATTATACATAGAAACATGTTATTTCAACATTGAATAAAATGAAAGGGTTTGATTTGTTGGCTATAACATCTATTCATTGATAAAGAAATTTCAAGGTTGCTAATCTTAAGTTGTTTTCCTTCAGCGCTGTGGTGGAATATTAATTTAATAAAAAATAGTTTTGACATTGAAATAAGAGTTTTATGTTCAAGAATTGAGGAATATATTCCCAAGTTCACTTTAGCTCCTGAATGCGGCAATTTTCTAAGGAAAAAAAAGCTAAAAATTTCCAATCGAGCACACATTTTTTTGAAATCCAGATCAACCTGGGGATACGAATGAAGCTACTGCAAGTAAAATATTCATAACATAGTTTTTTTGTTTTAATTATTCTTTATCGTTAATGATGTTAACAAATAAACAAACTAATTGCCTTTTCGTAAATTTCGAAAAAGAAAATAAAGACTAAAGGAATTGGAAATATTTGTTTTTGAATAATAAAAATAAAAACGGATACAAGCATATATACAGAGACAGAATGTCGATATAGCAGTAATTAAATGGACCTTTAAGAATTATTTTGTAAATACATTTTGATATAGCCCCGTGCAATTTACTTGTCAGTGTCATTGTTAACCGTAGTCGTCGATAGTTATTTAAAGTGTCTATTATTAGATTACAGAAATCCATTACAAGGATTTTTTAATAGACTGGAAATCCAACCATTTAATCGATATAAAGGAAATAAATACCGATAGACCTCGATTGTTCAATTCCACGACGCAGACCACACCTCACAGGATTAAACGACGCTGGCAATATCTGCTTTGATATGGCATCTAGCAAGGTAGGAAATTCTAAAGGTGTACTTTCAAGTCGATTTATGTTTTAAATGTCAATTACAGTCGTCAAGTCGAATATCATTAGCTAGAACTCAAATGAGGGTTCCCTGGATAACTCGAACACCATTATCTAGAGCTGGAATGAATGGTTTCCTGGATAACTCGAACATCATTATCTAGAACTCGAATTATTGGTTTCCTGGATAACTCGAACATCATTATCTAGAACTCGAATTAGTGGTTTCCTGGATAACTCGAACATCATTATCTAGAACTCGAATTAGTGGTTTCCTGGGTAACTCGAAGTAAAATTTGGTCCTTTTATATTAGGTTTATTTAAAAATTGAATGCAATTATAAGATATCTTTAAACTTATATTATATCTCTAATAAGTAATCAGCAATAAGGAGAGAGAGCAAATACTGGTTGCGTCGGAATCAGGATAATGTGTCCGGAAAGAGCCAGGGCTAGAAATTAACTTTTTTCACCACAAGCAAAACTTTGCTAGCAAACAGACTGACCTGACTAGCAACCAAATTTAACAAAAAATGTATGTTATTTTCATTGAAATATGTAACAATAAGAGTAAGGTTTTATGTGTTTTATTTAAATTAAACGATTCACTGTCTCTGACTATCGCATTGTGGAAAGGCCTCCTTGACCATTAAGTAAGTCGCTCCCGCACTAAATGAAATAGTAAAAGGTCAAGGAAGTCACTTTCTAGGACCATATGGCATTGTGAACGGTCTCCTTGACCTTTGCCCTGTGATCCACCATCGATTAATTGCTTTCTCAGGATTAAAGTCTTTCATCTTTTTTTCTCTGCTGTATTCAATATCAACTCTCATAAGGGTGTCCAATGTTGCTGATCCTAAGCTACTTCGCCAGTCCGATTTTATTCTCTTCATCACAGAAAATCCTCTTTCACATACTGCTGTAGAAAGGGGATATACTTCAGTTAATAAAATTATTTTCAGGATATTTGAATGTTCTTTAACTTCTCTATTTTCATCTTCATTTGTCAGTCTCTGCCAAAGATTTAGTGGGTGTAGATTTTTCAGGTGATCATTGGAATTAATGTGTAATTTTATTTCTTTCCATTCATCCAGTGCATTGTTGATGTCACAACCAATTCTCTGTAAAAGTGTTTCAGATGAATTATAAATTGTCTTAATTTGTCTGATTCCATAAGTGAGCAAATTGTGATTCTCAGCAGGCCAGTTTCTTTGGTCTAAAATATTACAACTACTAAATCTGTTGTCTCTGATGAAGGTTCTGGAATCTGTTTCTAATATTTTCTTTGTGCCTTTTCTGTGTTGTCAAAATTTGGTGGTACTCCTACTCTGCTAACAGTCTGGTTTTGGTATTTGTCATCTATCAAAGATTCATAGAATTCTGTCAAATTATCTCCGTTTCCGTTAGAGAGTATGTCAATTTCAGAACAAACTATCTCTACCTTCTTAACAACCTGACTCACTGTTACGTCATTCCTTTGCATCAAAAGTGACAGCTTTGCTATTTCATTAAGTAAATCCAACATGAAATGCATGTACCATAGAAACTTGAACCCTTTCAGTTTTATCAGATATCCTTTTGCTTTTGCTCTGTCTAGGTCTTTATTCTTTGTATTCTCATGGAAGCTTTCCAAATGACTGACTATTAATGACCAGTTGCTTTTCATCTTTTTCAGTGCCCTTACTTTATGGTCTATCCATCTGGTGCCCTGGGCTTTTTCAGGTTTCAAAACAACTTCTTCCATAATGTCTGCTATAGCTTGTAGTTGTCACATTCTGTTTGGAGAATAAGTGTAAAAATAATACAATCCAATAAGGTATCAACCACTGAAGAGAAGTGGGTATTTTTCATGGCATCTTTAACACTGAGTTCTAGCTTGTGGGCAAAACAGTGAATTTCTATCAGATCTGGTACCCTGTCTTTCAGTAGTTTAGCAACTCCACCTTTTTCCCCAGCATCACAGCTGCACCATCAGCCCCAAATCCTACCAGCTTTCTCCTCCATTCATCAGACTGCAAACCAAAGTCACTAAATGCTTGGTCCAAAGCTTTGACTATACCAACTGCATCAGCTGATTTAAGATCCACCAGACTTAAGTATTTCATAGTGGGGTATCCATCCTTTATCAGTCTAACATAAACAATTTCTTTCTCGCTCACACTTCTGTCAGTACTGGAATCACTCATTACAGAAAAGTAATCACTATGATTTAATAAATCTTTCAAATTGTCCTGTTTCTAACCTGCTATCTGGTATATGAATAATTTACAAGACTTGTCATTACTGTAAGTCTCACCCAAGCTGACTCCATTAGCTTCTTGTAGTTCTAAACGGCTAGGAAAATCTGTGAAAGGCCTCTCTTTTATAGCCACAAAAAATGCTGTTCTGAATAGTTTCTCCATTCTTTCAAAAATACTTTTCTCCATTTTCATTATACCTTCTACGATTGGATCAAGGACATTTTTTTCTGCTCTTTCTTTGACAGTCTTAGTTTCTATAGCTTTCCTGTGACCTTCACTCTTCAAGTGATATTTTACAGACTCTGTTTTAATATTTGAAGTTCCTTGAGCAAAATGACCCATTTTGTCACTTGCATAATTCTTGCAAACACTGCAATACATTGTTGATACCAAGGTTTGATCGGAATCATCAACTGTGAACTCCAACCAATCAATTTTCAACTCTAATGACCATTTTTAGCAGTCTTCAAATTTACTTTACTGGCCCTTACACCTTTTTCTTGTGGACCCTTTTTCAAACCCTCTCTGTACGATTCATCAGGATTGGGAAAGCTACTACTAGCACTTTCACAGGAATTGTCATCTAAAGCACTTTCTTCTATGCTGGATGTTGTTGTTTTCCTAGGTATGTCCTTTTCTTCGCTTGTGGGATCTAATTAAAAAGAGGTTTCAAAGTAATGTTTGTCTCTTGAATTGTTCTTTAAATTTGTGTCGATAGAATGTACAATTGTACAAAGATAAATTTAGAGAAAATGTATACAAATGTAGTTATTTCTACATTACAATAAGAGTAGATGATTAATATTATATGTCTCTAAATGAGCACTATTTCAGCTATATCATGGCAAGAACAAGTTATATTATGATGAGATGATGATGGTAATGTCCGCTTTGTACCAGCTTGCCTCGGGATAAAATGCTAATCTCCACCAACCCATGTTAAAACTCAAAAAACATTCTGGCGTCCATGATTTATTTCTTAAAACGAAACATGTACCTGATAAACAAATGTTACAAGCATTAATATTTCCTGGGGAATGGCCATATGATAAAAACATACACAGTGTTTAAAATAATGTTTTATTGGAAAGTAATATAAAGAGCCACACACTGTACCCTAAAAAATTCCATGTACCCCCAAATTGGTGGAGTTGGGATACTGTACTTTTGTGTACCCTCAAATGAAAAAAGCTATGGGTAAGCATGCTGCATCACTGTGCATGTACTGAACTTTTTTCATCTCAAATAATTATATAATTATTACCAAGATAATAACTAATGAATGGCTTGTCTGTTTTATCTTTCGTAAAGCCAGTAAAGGAAATATGCCTGTCTGTTAATTGTTGTTTTTTTTTTGTTGCCTTTTTTCATGTGAAAATTGTATAAAAGAAATGAGTTAGAGTAAATCAAGCTGGAAAAAGAGCAATAAAAACTATTGTAATAAAATTATGAGATCAATTCGGTTAAAAACACGATAATTGATTTATTCATTTCACATGGGCCCATGATGGGGTCTGAACATATAAAAAAAAATTTTTTTTTTAATGTAGACAGATGAGGTATAGTTGTTTCGTAAGAATATGAAAGCTTTGGTAGTATAAATGAAAAAGTAATTCCAGATCCTGCCTACTCTAGCTAGGCCAAAGTTGGATAAGCGAAAATCGTAATCTTGCCATTCTTGCAAGCAGACACTGAGACAGGCTGCGTTCATACGATAGTGTAACAGCTGTCACACAACGATTTTCACGATTATTTTCTCTTAATCACAAACACTATAATCACAATTATAAATCTACCTGAAACATGGCGAAAGAATTTCGTAATTTTATTTTTTGTAACGTCGTGATCCGAAACTTTTCTTCTTTTCGACATCTCAACTCAGACTGGTAACTTGAACTGTAGAAATTGCAATCAGATGTTATTTCATAAATCGGGAACCAGTATGGTTGTTCGTATTTCTCGGACAGAGACGTAAATATTCGTATTTCTCGGACAAATACGTAACTATACCGTCCTTTTTTATGAAGTCAATGCGATCGTTACCGATCTTACGAGAAAACAAATTTACACGTTTGTCATAGTTCAGATACGATTCTGAACACATAATTTTTAACAACTAGCAAAATTATGCTAGTTCTAACTTTATTCACTAGCAAAATTAAGGCAAATTGAAATTTCAACTAGCAATTTGCCTGCTTGCTAACGTTAATTTCGAGCCCTGAGAGCGATATATTGTTTTAGTGAATTGTACGATATAACCTGCTTTGGGGCAGTATACGCTTAATAAACATCGTTAAAATTAACATATTGTAAGGTAAGTAGTCCCTAAATGTTTTTTTTTTTGCTTTGTGGTGGGGGTGGGGGGTTACCTAACACGTGTACTTTTGAAGTATGGTTGGTGTGTACTTAAGACATAATATATTTGAATATGTATAATATTATAATCTGTACCGTTGATTATTTTTAAGAATCTACAGTTGGAATGTATTCATTTTTTAATACTTCTTTTTTAAATTAATATTCCAGGCAATAATGGAAGGCCAGGAAAGATTTGCAAAATGCTTTGAGATAATTTCTGTAAAATGTAAGTTATGGATTTTGAATTTTGTTAAAAATAGAATTCAACAAGTCCACGGGAAGACTTTGATAGACTTCATCAACTCATCTCCAGATTTAGCCAATGATAAAATTGTGAAGGAATTCCTCGAAAGGTCGAAAACGTCTTCATCATCCGAAATAGAAGACATTTCGGCATTGTGTGCTGTAATTACAACTGGAAAACTTCTAAAGCCTGTGGAACTGAAGTCTGTTGGTTATCAAAACAAAACTACTGGAGATCAAATCGATCGTTTTCTCGAAATACGGAATATATTTATGGACACTGCAGAAGCAAATCTTGATGAGAGTGATTATGATGGTTACATTAATGATTTTAAGGAAATCGGACAGCACTTCGAAGTAACAAATGGTGAAAAGAATGGCACTTACACAATGCAGATAAAAGAAATACATGACACAATTTTTGACATCAGTAAAGTGGAGAGTATAGCTACACGTCACAAACTATACGTTGAAATGGTATATTATTTTTCTAGACAATCAACATTTTTGCTCAATCCCCAAATTTCAGACACATAGAGAAGCATAGGTTTAATAAAACGTAGATATCAAATTTAGTGCGCACAACGCGTTTCTGGAATAACCTTTAACCATTTTATCAAATAGAAGATAAGTTATGAGTGCGTCCTCTCTTTATAACTTTATACCTAACCTTCTTTGCCTTTTCTGCATGCTTTGTGATTGATTTATTAAAATTACAAGTTCTGTTTAAAAGGTAGTTGAATTTCGTAACAATTTCTATTTCAGATCCATTTAATGAAAATTTTACATTTAGAAGAGGACGTCCCCTATAAAAGATTAAAACATTTTAGTCTTGTCCACATTTACTTTCAGTTTCAAATTATCGCAGTATTTTCCAAAAATGTTCAATTGAGCTTGTACCTTATGTGATTTTACGAAAATTGAGGTTCGTGGAACACGCCACTTAGGTAATTCTATGTCAGATTTAGATATAATACTAATTGTAAAAAACAACTGTGGCAAAATATATTATGAGATTGAAGAGACTGGTTAGGTCTTTTTAGTCAATGTGGCGTAGCGGGGTCACACGGCTTATGATATACATTGGCTTTATGACAATAAAGATATATAAATGAGCACACTGTTTAGGCTTCAAATGGATTGTATTATTAGAATACAGTAATCAGAAATTTCCATTACAAGGATTTTTTAATATACTGTAAATCCCACAGTAGTATTAAAACCAAGGCTTTTGGTGACCGGAAGTGCTGGTATTATAATGGGGAAAAGGATACCCTAGTATAGGGTACCCTCTGAATGATGATAATCTGATATGACGTAAATTTATCGAGTGCACAGATAAATACACATCAGATACACTATTTCGAATGACGAAGGTCGTGTGGTCATTTTAATGATTTTTTTAAATAAGCAAACTAATTAAGGTATTGGTCCCCATATATATATATAATAAATCTTATCCTCATAGTCTCAATGTTGAAGTTGGTAGGAGGTTAATTTATGATCATTAATTAATCAATATAAAAAATAATCGCAAAATATAATTCAGATGGGGACCAATAAATATACCTTAATTAGTTTGTTTATTTAAAAAATCATTAAAATGACCACACGACCTTCCTTATTCGAAATAGTGTATCTGATGCGTATTTACCTGTACACTCGATAAATTGACGTCATATCAGATAATCATCATTCGGAAGGTACCCTAGGGAGGGTACCCTATACCAGGGTACCCTTTCCCCCATTATAATATCATAGCACTTCCGGTCACCAAAGGCCTTGGTTGTAATACTACTTCCCACCATGTAACAAATATAAAGGAAATAAATACCGATAGACCTCGATTGTTCAATTCCACGTCACAGACCACACATCACTAGGATTAAACGACGCTGGAAATATCTGCTTTGATATGTCATCTAGCAAGTTAGGAATTCTAAAGATGTACTTTCAAGTCGATTATAGTTTTAAATATCAATTAAAGTCGTCGAGTCGAACATCATTATCTAGAACTCGAATTAGTGGTTTCCTGGGTAACTCGATGTAAAATTATGTCCTTTTGTATTAGGTTTATTTAAAAATTGAATGCAATTATAAGATATCTTTAAATTTTATACTATATCTCTAATAAGTAATCAGAAATAAGGAGAGAGAGCAAATACTGGTTGCCTCGGAATCAGGATATTGTGTCCGGGAAGACCGATATATTGTTTTAGTGAGTTGTACGATATAACCTGCTTTGGGGCAGTATACGCTTAATAAACTGCGTAAAAAAGAACTTATTGTAAGGTAAGTAATCCCTACATGTTATTTTTGCTTTGGAAAAGGGGATAGCTGACACGTGTACTTTTAAAGCATGATTGGTGTGTACTTAAGACATACCATATTTGAATATGTATAATATTATAACCTGTATCGTTGATTATTTTTAAGAATCTACATTTGAAGTGTATTTATTGTTTAATACTTCTTTTTTAAATTAATATTCCAGGCAATAAAGGAAGGCAAAGAAAGATTTGCAAAATGCTTTGTGATAATTGTTGAAAATTGTAAGTCATGGACTTTGAAATTTGCTGAAAATAGAATTCAACAAAAAAAAGGCCAGACTCTGGAACAATTCATTAACTCAACTCCAGATGTACTCAAAGATAAAATGGTGACGGAATTCCTCAAAAACCGGAAAAAGTTTTCATCATCCGAAATAGACATAACGTCATTAGGTGTTGTAATTCACACTGGCAAACTTCTTACGCGTGTGGAGCTGAAGTCTGTTGGGCACCAAAACAACACTATTGGAGATCTATTCGACCGTATTCGCAACATACGGAATATATTTGTGCATTGTGGAGAAGCACATCTTGATGAGAGTGAGTATAATTGTTACATCAATAAATTTAAGGATATCGGAAAGCACTTCGAAAGAATAAATGGTGAAACGAAGGGCACTTACACACAGGAGATAGAAGAAATACAGGACAAACTTTTTGACACCAGCAAAGTGGAGCGTATAGTTGTTCGTTACAAAGAATACGTTGATAGAATTTGGACAATAGAAATACCAGCTTTAATAATAGAAAGATCAGCTCCGGTAGAGGAACGACCAGCTCCGGAAGAAGAAAGACCAGAGCCGGTAGAAGAAATACCAGCCCCAGAAGAAGTAAGGCCATCTCTGCCAAACTGTCGATGTTATCATTGTCGTCACGGTCATAGTACTGACTGTGCATGTTATTACTGTTCTCACTATCGATTCGTTAACTGTCAATGCTATCACTGTTGTCACCATTTACCCTTTGGCTGTCAATGTAAATACTGTCGTGAAAAAAGGGGTTGTATCATTATGTAAGATTTACTATATATAATTACCACAGACTTTAAGATTAACAAGACGAATATGGAGAACCCGAGTCAGACTGTACAATATTTTGATGAATTATGAATTCAAACTAATTTTTCAAACCAACACACTGTTTGAGGATCATTGAAGTCATTATACATCCTGTAAATTCAGTGAAAAAATATTAAAATTGTCTACAACTAAGGCTTTGTCTATCAGAATAAAAACCATGGTAACCTTATTTCTCTGACCCAGAGTACAAATTCGGGTAATAATGGACACATAGAGTGCATGTTTGGCTTTATCGATGAGCACACATTGTATGGGGGAATATCGTGATTTTACGGGACTTGTCTATGAGTAACGCAGTGTGTGTCTTAAAAGAAACAAGAACTACTTACCATTCGAGAGCACCTGGGTTCACCATCGGTTTCTTTGGTTGGGTCCGTGTCACGCATCATCTTAGCATTATATAATGTATATTTTATATTTGTTTTGTCTTTACACCGTGTGTTGTGCAGCAATATATATATATGTCAGTAATATCGTGAGGGGTATGATTAAATTACAACGTAGACATGTCATCTGATACTTGGCATATCAAACTTTATCATAAATCTGACTCCATTGTACTGATGTTGTTTTCCTAATAAAGATTCCAATAAATCATCACACACACACACACACACACACACACGCACGCACGCACGAACGCACGCACATACGCGTCCACTCACCCATCCCCCTCCCATCCAATAGCCAAAAGTGTGAAGATACCAAAGGGGTATTCAGAATCCGTGAATCGAAGGATGGACAATACAATGGCCAAAGTTTGAAGATACCAAAGGGGTAATCAGAATCCGTGAATCGAAAGATGGACAATACAATGGCCAAAAGTGTGCAGATAACAAAGGGGTAATCAGAATCCATGAATCGAAAGATGGTCAATGCAATGGCCAAATGTGCGCAGATACCAAAGGGGTAATGAGAATCCGTGAATTGAAAGATGGGAAATACAATGGCCAGAAGTTTGCAGATACCAAAGGGGTAATCAGAATCCGTGAATCGAAAAATGGACAATACAATGGCCAAAAGTGTGCAGATACCAAAGGGATAATCAGAATCCGTGAATCGAAAGATGGACAATGCAATGGCCAAAAGTGCGAAGATACCAAAGGGGTAATCAGAATCCGTGAATCGAAGGATGGACAATACAATGACCAAAAGTTTGAAGATACCAAAGGGGTAATCAGAATCCGTGAATCGAAAGATGGACAATACAATGGCCAAAAGTTTGAAGATACCAAAGGAGTAATCAGAATCCGTAAATCGAAGGATGGACAATACAATGGCTAAAAGTTTGAAGATAACAAAGGGGTAATCAGAATCCGTGAATCGAAAGATGGACAATACAATGGCTAAAAGTTTGAAGATACCAAAGGGGTAATCAGAATCCGTGAATCGAAAGATGGACAATACAATGGCCAAATGTGCGCAGATACCAAAGGGGTAATGAGAATCCGTGAATTGAAAGATGGGCAATACAATGGCCAGAATTGCGAAGATACCAAAGGGGTAATCAGAATCCGTGAATCGAAAGATGGACAATGCAATGGCCAAAAGTGCGAAGATACCAAAGGAGTAATCAGAATCCGTGAATCGAAGGATGGACAATACAATGGCCAAACGTTTAAAGATACCAAAGGGGTAATCAGAATCCGTGAATCGAAAAATTGACAATTCAATGGCCAAAAGTGTGCAGATACCAAAGGGGTAATCAGAATCCGAGAATCGAAAAATGGACAATGCAATGGCCAAAAGTGCGAAGATACCAAAGGGGTAATCAGAATCCGTGAATCGAAGGATGGACAATACAATGACCAAAAGTTTGAAGATACCAACGGGGTAATCAGAATCCGTGAATCGAAAGATGGACAATACAATGGCTAAAAGTGTGAAGATAACAAAGGGGTAATCATAATCCGTGAATCGAAAGATGGACAATACAATGGCTAAAAGTGTGAAGATAACAAAGGGGTAATCAGAATCCGTAAATCGAAGGATGGACAATACAATGGCTAAAAGTTTGAAGATACCAAAGGGGTAATCAGAATCCTTGAATCGAAAGACGGACAATACAATGGCCATAAGTGTGAGGATACCAAAGGGTTAATCAGAATCAGTGAATCAAAGGTTGGACAATACAATGGCCAAAAGAGTGACGATACCAAAGGGGTAATCAGAATCCGTGAATCGATGGATGGACAAAAATACAATAGCCAAAAGTGTGAAGATACCAAAGGGGTAATCATAATCCGTGAATCGAGGGATGGACAATACAATGGCCAAACATTTGAAGATACCAAAGGGGTAATCAGAATCCGTGAATCGAAAAATGGACAATGCAATGGCCAAAAGTGCGAAGATACCAAAGGGGTAATCAGAATCCGTGAATCGAAGGATGGACAATACAATGACTAAAAGTTTGAAGATACCAAAGGGGTAATCAGAATCCGTGAATCGAAAGATGGACAATACAATGGCTAAAAGTGTGAAGATAACAAAGGTGTAATCATAATCCGTGAATCGAAAGATGGACAATACAATGGCTAAAAGTGTGAAGATAACAAAGAGGTAATCAGAATCCGTAAATCGAAGGATGGACAATACAATGACCAAAGGTTTGAAGATACCAAAGGGGTAATCAGAATCCGTGAATCGAAAGATGGACAATACAATGGCCAAAAGTTTAAAGATACCAAAGGGGTAATCAAAATCCGTGAATCGAAGGATGGAAAATACAATGGTTAAAAGTTTGAAGATACCAAAGGGGTAATCAGAATCCGTGAATCGAAAGATGGACAATACAATGGTCAAATGTGCGCAGATACCAAAGGGGTAATGGGAATCCGTGAATTGAAAGATGGACAATACAATGGCCAGAAGTCTGCAGATACCAAAGGGGTAATCAGAATCCGTGTATCGAAAGATGGACAATGCAATGGCCAAAAGTGCGAAGATACCAAAAGGGTAATCAGAATCCGTGAATCGAAGGATGGACAATACAACGGCTAAACGTGTGAAGATAAGAAAGGGGTAATCAGAATCCGTGAATCGAAAGATGGACAATACAATGGCCAAAAGTTTGAAGATACCAAAGGAGTAATCAGAATCCGTAAATCGAAGGATGGACAATACAATGGCTAAAAGTTTGAAGATACCAAAGGGGTAATCAGAGTCCTTGAATCGAAAGACGGACAATACAATGGCCATAAGTGTGAGGATACCAAAGGGTTAATCAGAATCAGTGAATCAAAGGTTGGACAATACAATGGCCAAAAGAGTGACGATACCAAAGGGGTAATCAGAATCCGTGAATCGATGGGTGGACAAAAATACAATAGCCAAAAGTGTGAAGATACCAAAGGGGTAATCATAATCCGTGAATCGAGGGATGGACAATACAATGGCCAAACGTTTAAAGATACCAAAGGGGTAATCAGAATCCGTGAATCGAAAAATTGACAATACAATGGCCAAAAGTGTGCAGATACCAAAGGGGTAATCAGAATCCGTGAATCGAAGGATGGACAATACAATGACCAAAAGTTTGAAGATACCAAAGGGGTAATCAGAATCCGTGAATCGAAAGATGGACAATGCAATGGCCAAAAGTGCGAAGATACCAAAGGGGTAATCAGAATCCGTGAATCGAAGGTTGGATAATACAATGGCTAAAAGTGTGAAGATATCAAAGGGGTAATCAGAATCCGTCAATCGAAGGATGGACAATACAATGACCAAAAGTTTGAAGATACCAAAGGGGTAATCAGAATCCGTGAGTCGAAAGATGGACAATACAATGGCCAAAAGTTTGAAGATACCAAAGGAGTAATCAGAATCCGTAAATCGAAGGATGGAAAATACAATGGCTAAAAGTTTGAAGATACCAAAGGGGTAATCAGAATCCGTGAATCGAAAGACGGACAATACAATGGCCATAAGTGTGAGGATACCAAAGGGTTAATCAGAATCCGTGAATCAAAGGTTGAACAATACAATGGCCAAAAGAGTGACGATACCAAAGGGGTAATCAGAATCCGTGAATCGATGGATGGACAATGCAATGGCCAAACGTTTGAAGATACCAAAGGGGTAATCAGAATCCGTGAATCGATGGATGGACAAAAATACAATGGCTAAAAGTGTGAAGATAACAAAGGGGTAATCAGAATCCGTGAATCGAAAGATGGACAATATAATGGCCATAAGTGTGAAGATAACAAAGGGGTAATCATAATCCGTGAATCGAAAGACGGACAATACAATGGCCATCAGTGTGAAGATAACAAAGGGGTAACCAGAATACGTGAATCGAAAGACGGACAATACAATGGACATAAGTGTGAAGATAACAAAGGGGTAATCAGAATCCGTGAATCGAAAGACGGACAATACAATGGCCATAAGTGTGAAGATAACAAAGGGGTAATCAGAATCCGTGAATCGAAAGACGGACAATACAATGGCCAGAAGTCTGCAGATACCAAAGGGGTAATCAGAATCCGTGAATCGAAAAATGGACAATACAATGGCCAAAAATGTGCAGATACCAAAGGGGTAATCAGAATCGGTGAATCGAAAGATGGACAATGCAATGGCCAAAAGTGGGAAGATACCAAAGGGGTAATCGGAATCCGTGAATCGAAGGATAGATAATACAATGACTAAAAGTGTGAAGATACCAAAGGGGTAATCAGAATCCTTGAATCGAAAGATGGACAATACAATGACCAAAAGTTTGAAGATACCAAAGGGGTAATCAGAATCCGTGAATTGAAAGATGGACAATACAATGACCAAAAGTTTGAAGATACCAAAGGGGTAATCAGAATCCGTGAATCGAAAGATGGACAATACAATGGCCAAAAGTTTGAAGATACCAAAGGAGTAATCAGAATCAGTAAATCGAAGGATGGAAAATACAATGGCTAAAAGTTTGAAGATATCAAAGGGGTAATCAGAATCCGTGAATCGAAAGACGGACATTACAACATGGCCATAAGTGTGAGGATACCAAAGGGTTAATCAGAATCCGTGAATCAAAGGTTGGACAATACAATGGCCAAAAGAGTGACGATACCAAAGGGGTAATCAGAATCCGTGAATCGATGGATGGACAAAATACAATAGCCAAAAGTGTGAAGATACCAAAGGGGTAATCATAATCCGTGAATCGAGGGATGGACAATACAATGGCCAAACGTTTGAAGATACCAAAGGGGTAATCAGAATCCGTGAATTGATGGATGGACAAAAATACAATGGCTAAAAGTGTGAAGATAACAAAGGGATAATCAGAATCCGTGAATCGAAGGATGGACAATACAATGGCTAAAAGTGTGAAGATAACAAACGGGTAATCAGAATCCGTGAATCGAAAGACGGTCAATACAATGGCCATAAGTGTGAAGATAACAAAGGGGTAATCAGAATCCGTGAATCGAAAGACGGACAATACAATGGCCATAAGTGTGAAGATAACAAAGGGGTAATCAGAATCCGTGAATCGAAAGACGGACAATACAATGGCCATAAGTGTGAAGATAACAAAGGGGTAATCAGAATCCGTGAATCGAAAGACGGACAATACAATGGCCATAAGTGTGAAGATAACAAAGGGGTAATCAGAATCCGTGAATCGAAAGACGGACAATACAATGGCCATAAGTGTGAAGATAACAAAGGGGTAATCAGAATCCGTGAATCGAAAGACGGACAATACAATGGCCATCAGTGTGAAGATAACAAAGGAGTAATCAGAATCCGTGAATCGAAAGACGGACAATACAATGGC
>MJUT01045371.1:3982-16068 GCA_002080005.1 Gigantidas platifrons | reverse complement strand
AGAAATGTTTGACGATAACAAAGGGAGGTAATCAGAAACCGTAATCATAGAAGGACAGACAACACAATGGACATTAGACAAAGGACAAACAGATTGTTGGTAACCGATATAAAATGTAAGAAATGTTTGACGATAACAAAGGGAGGTAATCAGAAACCGTAATCGTAGGACAGACAACACAATGGACATAAGACAAAGGACAAACAGATTGTTGGTAACAAATATAAAATGTGAGAAATGTTTGACGATAACAAAGGGAGTTAATCAGAAACCGTAATCGTAGAAGGGCAGACAACACAATGGACAAAAGACAAAGGAGAAACAGATTGTTGGTAACAGATATAAAATGTAAGAAATGTTTGAAGATAACAAAGGGAGGTAATCAGAAAGCGTAATCGTAGAAGGACAGACAACACAATGGACAAAAGACAAGGGACAAACAGATTGTTGGTATCAGATATAAAATGTAAGAAAGGTTTGAAAATAACAAAGGGAGGTAATCAGAAACCGTAATCGTAGAAGGACAGACAACACAATGGACAAAAGACAAAGGACAAACAGATTGTTGGCAACAGATATAAAATTTAAGAAATGTTTGAAGATAACAAAGGGAGGTAATCAGAAACCGTAATCGTAGAAGGACAGACAACACAATGGACATAAGACAAAGGAGAAAGGGACAAACAACAATCTACAAAATAGTACACAGAAAACAAAAGATCGAGCAACACGAATGTCATTAAAACCGAGGATAAACTCAGGTGCTCTGGAAGTGTCAACAGCTCCTGCTACAAATGTGACAAAGGTCGTGCTACTCTTGTTAATCACACGGTGATAAGCTCAGGTGCTCCGGGAGGGTCAACAGTTCCTGCTCCACATGTGACAAAGGTCGTGCTACTCTTGTTATAAACTCGGTGATAAGTCATGAATGAGGAAAAGACTGGATTGTGATTACGACAAACAGAACATATCTGTGGTGATTTGTGACACATATACTGTGTAGCTATGGTTACAATGGCGATGAGTTAATTATATACTTATACTTCACACTAGTATACACTTATTATATATTTTATGTAGTCTTACTTATATATTAGATTTATAATTTGATCTAAAATGAAATAAAAAGTAGTTGACTGACACCTCTACGCTTTTAGATTTACAATGTTACAAAAATGTAAAGACTTTTGGAAGTCAAGCTATCAATTATCCATGTTACTTTTCATGCTAAAACACCAGTGATAATCAATTCATATGAATACTTTTATTGGTTATATGAAAAAAAACACTCACAAATCAGTCCACTGTTCATGTTACATAGACATCAAGGCTTTTATCCAGTTTTAAATTTCACATTTGATTCCTGCAATTTTGTCTTATTAATCTTGCTGGAAGTCGAGGTCTGAGATGTTTTCAAAATTATGAACAGTTTAGGAGTGAATTCGTGTGCTGTAGGAAGTGTAGATATGAAAGTGAAATATCAAGCTAAGACTCAACGGCAACAATGGGTTAACTAAGGACAAAGATTATCTATAGGTGTGGTAAATTGTAAAATGTCACCGTCTGTCTGCTATCAAGTGCTTAATGTCTTCCACTTCAATCCGTCATTTTTTTTTAAAACATAATTATGTTCAGTTAAAGAATATTTACTAGGTAACAAGAGTTTAAAATAGAGTATAAATAATCAATCGATCATTCATTCGGAAAGTATGTTTAAAGAAACACGTAACTGGATTTATAAATGTACTATAAATAGTAAATGGGAAAGTACTTTTGGTTTGTATTGCCACTTAATAGACAGAAGGAAATAATTCAATCTGGACAAAAGGTAAGGCTATAATGCTTGTTGGAAAGAGTTCCTTATGGCGCCCCCACCCAAAAATAGTATAATTGTAGGATTAAATAGTGTCCGCGGTGAAATATTGTCCTCTGTTACAATTGTTTTCCATGATATAAAAGTCCGAGGACGGAATAAAGCGCAGAGGTGACTTTTATTATTGAATATACAAATCCATAGATTTTTGGGTGGGGGTGCCATAAGGAACTCTTACCTGCTTGTTGATCTTAATTTAAATACAACGAACAAAAAGATAAGAACAGCTAATGTTCGGATTTTAATATTATAGTGGGGTCGGGCAAAAATACAGGTAAGGATCATCCCCATGACTAGACTGTTGCGACATTTTGATTTTCAATTAGGTATGTATCACAGTGTATGCAAGAAAAGATGAAGATAAAGTTTTCTAACAATCAGGTAGATCAAATAATGGCACTAGAACGTGTCTATGTGATTTAAAATTAGATACTAATAGATAACAAAGTGGATATGTTACCTTGTATTGGGTCATCAACGACCTCTTCCAAAACATCACAGATTATGGGTTTATAAATATTTACCAGAAAATCAAATTGAAAACAGCAAAGATGATAACATTATTATCAAAAACAGAAGATCAATCTTTCATTACTGACGAATTATTTCCAGCTAATAGATACATCATGTGTCCCTCGGAAGTATTACTGTATTATTTAATGTTTTTTTTTTACCATCGATTAAATGACATATCAAGACATCAGGATTGTCTACATGATTTAATGTTGTATGTAGCAACAGAATCTCCAAAATTTAGTCCAGTGTTAAAATTGTCATCGTTGTTTTACCTCAGACAGACATTTAGAATTATATCTGATGCAGTAAGTGTTGATAATTGTAACATTAGGATACGTACATTAATATAATCAACTGATTTAAAGAAAGTGTTGGGCAAGAATAATTATTATATGAGATTAATTTATTGAAAAACATGGACATTTGTCTGCCATATTCTATTGTTGCCATGTCATTATTTTATTAAAAATGAAAGAAGAAGGTGTATCCTTATTCAGTTTTTTGTGTACTCCATGCTATATATAAAATAAAAAGTCATTTGTTCCTAAATCCAATCAATGGTAGAAGCAGTCAACATCAATACCAGTAGCACAGATATACATTTACCTTGGTTGGTACAAGCACTCCTAATATAAATGGCGGAGCTGAACTAGTATTATGGTCTCAGGCCTCCACTCGTGGTGAGATATTACATCTTGGTACTCCATGATATACATCATAGCTTAGACAGTAGCGTTGGATGTAGGACAAAAGCCCACTGGACATAAGTCCCCTAACAAAAAGCCCCCCCCCCCACACATAATGATAAGTTAATGTTTATGTGTCATATACATTTTTTCTGAGTCTTTGTTTAACTGTGTGGATATGAAAATTTTTCTTGGTATTCTATAACACGATTCAATACTTTTTTTATCAATTGTTTATGTCTAAAGACCATTCCTTATTAACCTTACCAGATTAATTTCATTTTAAACAATTCAGCACTTTTTTTTTATTCTTATTTACACTTTACCATGAACAAAATGTGGAAAAATATGTGTTTAAAGTATTTTATTATTTGTATTAATTCTTTAAGATATCTTTTAATATCACTATCAATATAAAACAAATGTAATAAGATTGTATAAGTATTTCATTATTGGGGGCTTTTTACTGCTCGACCTTTAGTTTTCTGTATAGTGTTTTGTAGATCGTTGTTGATCCCTTTGTCCCTTTTCCTTTGGCCATTGTGTCGTCTGTCCTTCGATTTACGGCTTCTTATAAAACCTTTGGTGTCTTCAAACTCTTCTTTGTAGATCATTGTTTATCCCTTTGTCCCTTTTCTTTTGGCCATTGTGTTGTCTGTCGTTCGACATACGGCTTCTGATAAAACCTTTGGTGTCTTCAAACTCTTCCCATATAGAGTTGTAGAAGTACACCTTGCACTTGTATGAAATCATACTCGTAATATTTCTTAACTGTAGTGGGATCCAGAGTATAAAACAAAGCTTACAAAAATGAATCGTGTTGAAGAAAGACGTTCGAATTGGACTGGGTGTATTGGTATTGATGACATTTCCCAGGGCTGGACCCACAGAGCAATATACTGGATCCCCAGGATGCTCTCCCAATCGGGGTTGTCATGTTTTATTACGGAAAGCCTGATAACCCCCTCACCCACATCCAAAATCTCTTTTGTAGATTTCGAAGTAAGAGAAGGCTCACTGAAGTCGCTATGGAAGACTAAATATATTGCTATAACTCTACTTTATCTGTGGTGGACATGGGGATGAACAAAATACAACATAATTAAGAACCGTTGTTTATCAAGTATTAAGAAGGAACATGAAGACTTCAAAGAGGTAATTAAACCATAACTAATTAACATAGTTATTTAAATACCAGTATGTAGTACAGTAACACGTGTAATTATCAAATGTTTACATCTGTACTGACCCAATAATTTATTTATTGTTTACTGTGCCATAAGTTTTATTAATATAGTACGTGATTCTTGTTTTAAATTTCAATCTATATTCCTACAACAGAGGACAAAAGAAGTAGTTTTAACTGATTTATAGGGAATAAACAGGTCATTGATTAAGATTGTCTTCTCTCGTGACATTTTGTAGACATACAATTATGCTTACGAAAGATCAGATAATAAAGTTTGAAATTCATTAATGATATTTTTCAGATGAATCAATTGAATTTGATTTATTCACTGCCTCTAAAATTAAAGATCTTTTTAGAATCATTATCAATATTTTTTCTGACTCCTAAAAGTACTGTATGCTTCAAATTAATAATCAATAAAATAAGTAAAATTCAGTTATGAGTCATAAATTAGAATCAAACTCTATACTATATGATGTTAAATATGTAAAAATTGTAAAAGAGAAAAAAAAAGCACACACGAAAAACCAATAATGTTGACTATGTAATTTATTGTTGGACTAATTAATAATGACAAGAAAGAAATCTTTAAATGAAGCCAAACATCACTATACTGAACGAAGACCACAAACCCAACTCAAAATCCGAATATGCTGCAGAGGGATAGGCAATTCCTGCTTCACTGGTGGCCCCCGTCCTGTTACTCTTGATACAAAAACCCGTGATAAATCAATAATGAAAAAATCGGTACATATCGATGGTTATTTGTGACACAGATATTCTGTTACGGTTGACCAAGCCATGAGGGTGACTGTAAAACTTTCAAAGTGGTGACTTCAACAAAACCACTAGGAACCTTTGATTTAGTAACTTTCTTGTTAGCAGCAACCCTCTATCAAGGAAATCCTGATAAGAACCATAAGCTCTAGATTATCGACGTAGTGTCATCTTAAACTTTAAATGCATATTGGCCTTCTTTTGATAAACATCATTTTAAAATCTTAACCCATAAAACTTATACCAAATTTAACAGAGATGGTTATTTGTTGGTCCCTTTTAAAAAAGCCACTATTCACCAAACGTGATTCATGCTTCTAACAATATATTTACTAGACATGTTGTTTATTACTTTGTTTATTCTTTTTCATAAAGATAACAACTAGTGACTTCAATACAAAGTGGGGGCCCGGGTGGCTCAATGAGTTAGGTCGTTGGATCTAACAGCTCATGCAGGCCTATCACCAATACGGAGTGGGTTCGCGCACAGCTTTGTAAATTACAAAAAAAGGCGCACTCGACTCGCAGCCGCAAGTGATACAGTTTACCAGTTGCTTGTCCAGGGTCGGTGGTTCTCTCCGGTTACTCCGGCTTCCTCTACCACTAAAACTGGTCGCCATGATATAGCTGAAATATTGCTAAAAGTGGAATTAAGCACGACAATTCAAATTCAAATTCAAGTTCAATACAAAGTGGCGAGTAAAGGTTATCTATATGCACAAAACCTCATATGTTGGCAAAATGATGCGGGTATGAAAGTGTTTTCCACATAAGGAATATAAATGGGGAAAACATTTAAGATTTGCTTGGAGCACCTTTTGGCCACGTTTATCCCTTTTGACCCTCTTTTATTTTAGAACACAAAGATGTCACATACTTCATAAAGAAAACTCATAAGGAGTAGAAATGAAAATTATAATTGGTGTAACAATAAATGTTCTACATATCAAAACAAGAAAACAGTCTATTTTATACATTTAGGTTTCTTACTTCTGTGATTGATTTCCGATCGAAATTATGGCCCAGGTTACTCAATGAGTTAGGTAGTTGGATTACATAACAACTCATACAAACCTATCACCAATACGGCGTGGGTTCGCGCCCTGCTTTGTAAATTACAAAAAGGGTCCACTCGACTCGCAGCCGCAAGTGATAAAGTTTACCAGTTGTATGCCCATGGTCAGTGTTTCTCTCCGGGGACTCTTCCACAAGTAAAACTAGTCGGCATGATATAGCTGAAATATTGATGAAAGTGACGTTAAACATAATCAATCAAATCAAATCAATTCCAATAGAAACTGTAGAGAAGACCATCTAATGAATATTAATACCAAGTTTGATTCTAGTTGATCCAGAGGTGTCGGACAATAAGATTAAAATGTAAAAATTGTATTGACACTAGACAACCAACGACGACGGACACAAAGTGATTACAATATCCCGCATGACTCTTTGTGTCAGTAGAGCTAATAAAATCGGTTTTGCATGTTATATATTGTACTACAGACTTGCCATCTAAACAATGCATGTCTTAATAACAAAATATATATTGTTCGCTGTTCCTTTGTTCTCTCAAGGTAGCCGTCCTCGGATCACCCTGAGTAGAACAACAGAGCTCGCATGTAATAAAGGGTTCGGTATATTTAAAGACAAATGCTATATGACAAGTCAATTACTTTAAATAATTTATGGTTTGTCATTTTTCTGATGCAACAAACATTGCTGCATCGGAAAAATGATAAAATCAAAGTCTAGCTTCGAACAATAGAACTGGCACGTCATAAAGGGTTCGGTATATTTAAAGACAAACGATATATGAAAAGGCATTTACTTTAAATAATTTATGGTTTATAATATCGGAAAACTATATTGTACTATAGACTTTAAATCTAAACAATATATATTTTAATGGCAAAATATACATTGATCTCTGTTTCTTTGTTCTCTCAAGGTGACCTGGCCCAGATCACTCTGGGTAGAATAATTGAGCTGGCACGTTATAACAGGTTTGATATATTTAAAGCCAATTAATACATGACAAGTCATTTACTTTACATACTTTATAGTGTTAACATTGGTTTGTAGGTTCAGAAACAAATAATTCACTCAAATTACAACTTCGAACGTTGAAATCTGGAGAGTTACATTATCGTCATCAGGTGAGAAACGTTTTATTATTTATCTCTTGTATTGTTTATAAGATACAGGTATTGTGTGGAAAATAAAACATTTGTTTAGAATTAATACCGTATTACATAACTAATTAAAAAAAAACTCTGTCAAAGTCGGGATGTATTCTACATTCTAATATGACGTCCTTCAAATGCTTTGAGTCCAAACCCGTGATAAAATTGATATATACCTACACCCATTGTAATTTATGACGTCATCGACAATTTATACCAATATTTTACCAATTTTTGCATATTAGAATCGAAATAATTTGTGGAAGCCATATGTATATATTGTTTTTATCACTGGTAGGCCCTTTATGTCAGCTTTTTACCCCTCTCTAATGCTCGGGGTAAAACGTCGTGGCATAAAGGGCCTACCCGTGGTAAAAGCAATATATACATATGGCTTCCATGAATTATTTCTTAAGTAAGGAATACATCTGTCTTTTTTGACAATAAAGAGATTATATAAACAAACGTTAGGAAAAACCGCCGAAATGGCCAATCAAATATGGACAAAGATCATAGACACTGTCAATATTTTACCTCTGTTTCTTCAATTTCAGGATTTGTAGCTGTTTGGACAGCGTTGTATTTTCGCTTTTCATTCTATTAGAAAAACTACACTGCCTTCCATGAAAAAGATATTTGTCTTTTGTAAATCCTAACTGTGTTAAGATAAAGCTAATGATAATCGTATGCATTAAGTTATCACATGGTTAATGACATCATAGTTCTATGGATTATCGATCATATTTTTTCAATCGATTGATTTCTTTTTTTTCTTCGTCTGGAGAAATTAATATTTCTGTCTCGACAATTACTGACACCAGAATGCTGAAGACTCCCCTATAATAAAAGAGTATATTGTATAGGCATGTAGAGAGAGAGATACCTTTAAGAAATGTTTCATGCGCTAGGGCTATCGTGTTTAACTCCACTTTCAACATTAACCGGTTTAAGACCGTCAAATTGTTGTGTCTTGTTGTCCCAGGCCAGGACCTGGATTTCCAACGTCATACATTTTGGTCTTCTTTTAGTGTTCAGTGAGCTAAGATGAGAGGTGATTATTTTGTTGATATTGGTCGAATTATTGACCAACACTGTTATAACTTTCTGCTCATAAAACAATGAATAATGTCGGTAAAATAGTCTTACAACGATGTATCGATTGGGTGAAATATAGATAGCCACTGGAAAACTAAGATATAATGGAAATTGTCGGCATAAGATTATATTGTCACTGGAAAACGAGGATATAATGTAAATTGTCGGCACAATTTTATATTGCCACTGTAAAACGAGGACGACAACACAAAGTTACCGACAAATCAAATACCATACTTACCATTAAACAGAGACATGGATGGGTGCCTCGTGTATGAAATGTTACAAACAAATCAAATACCATACTTACCATTAAACAGAGACGTGGATGGGTGCCTCGTGTATAAAATGTTACCAACAAATCAAATACCATACTTACCATTAAACAGAGACGTGGATGAGTGGCTCGTGAATAAAATGTTACCGACAAATCAAATACCATACTTACCATTAAAAAGAGACGTGGATGAATGCCTCGTGTATAAAATGTTACCGACAAATCAAATACCATACTTACCATTAAACAGAGACATGGATGGGTGCCTCGTGTATGAAATGTTACCAACAAATCAAATACCATACTTACCATTAAACAGAGACGTGGATGGGTGGCTCGTGTATACAATGTTACCGACAAATCAAATACCATATATATCATTAAACAGAAACCTGGATGAGTGGCTCGTGTATACAATGTTACCAACAAATCAAATACATACTTTCCATTAAATAGAGACGTGGATGAGTGTCTCGTATATAAAATGTTAAGGACAAATCAAATATCATACATACCATTAAATAGATACGTAGATGAGTGCTTCGTGCATAAAATGTGATCGACAAATCAAATACCATACTTACCATTGAACAGAGACGTGGATGAGTGCTTCGTGTATAAAATGTTATCGACAAATCAAATACCATACTTACCATTAAACGGAGACGTGGATGAGTGTCTCGTGTATAAAATGTTAAGGCCAAATCAAATATCATACTTACCATTAAACAGAGACGTGGATGAGTGCTTCGTGTATAAAATGTTATCGACAAATCAAATACCATACTTACCATTAAACGGAGACGTGGATGAGTGTCTCGTGTATAAAATGTTAAGGACAAATCAAATATCATACTTACCATTAAACAGAGACGTGGATGAGTGTCTCGTGTATAAAATGTTACCGACAAATCATATACATACTTTCCATTAAATAGAGACGTGGATGAGTGCTTCGTGTATAAAATGTTAAGGACAAATCAAATATCATACTTACCATTAAATAGATACGTAGATGAGTGCTTCGTGCATAAAATGTTATCGACAAATCAAATATCATACTTACCATTGAACAGAAACATGGATGAGTGCATAGTGTATACAATGCTACCCACAAATCAAATACCATACTTACCATTAAAATGGGACGTGGATGATTGGCTCGTGTATAAGATGTTACCGACAAATCAAATACCATACTTACCATTAAACTGGGACGTGGATGATTGGCTCGTGTATAAGATGTTACCGACAAATCAAATACCATACTTACCATTAAAAAGGGACGTGGATGATTGGCTCGTGTATAAGATGTTACCGACAAATCAAATACCATACTTACCATTAAATAGAGACGTGGATGAATGCTTCGTGTATAAAATGTTAACGACAAATCAAATATCATACTGACCATTAAACAGAGAGGTGGATGAGTGCCTCGTGTATACAATGTTACCGACAAGTCAAATACCATACTTACCATTAAACAGAGACGTGGATGAGTGCCTCGTGTATAAAATGTTACCAACAAATCAAACACCATACTTACCATTAAATAGAGACGTGGATGAATGCTTCGTGTATAAAATGTTAACGACATATCAAATACCATACTTACCATTAAACAGAGACGTGGATGAGTGCCTCGTGTATACAATGTTATCGACAAATCAAATACCATACTTACCATTAAACAGAGACGTGGATGAGTGCCTCGTGTATACAATGTTACCGACAAGTCAAATACCATACTTATCATTAAACAGAGACGTGGATGAGTGCCTCGTGTATAAAATGTTACCAACAAATCAAACACTATACTTACCATTACACAGAGACATGGATGAGTGCCTCGTGTATAAAATGTTACCGACAAATCAAATACCATACTTACCATTACATAGAGACGTGAATGAGTGCTTCGTGTATAAAATGTGAATGACAAATCAAATATCATACTTACCATTAAACAGAGACGTGGATGAGTGCTTCGTGTATAAAATGTTATCGACAAATCAAATACCATACTGACCATTAAACAGAGAGGTGAATGAGTGCCTCGTGTATACAATGTTACCGACAAGTCAAATACCATACTTACCATTAAACAGAGACGTGGATGAGTGCCTCGTGTATAAAATGTTACCAACAAATCAAACACCATACTTACCATTACACAGAGACATGTATGAGTGCCTCGTGTATAAAATGTTACCGACAAATCAAATACCATACTTACCATTAAATAGAGACGTGAATGAGTGCTTCGTGTATAAAATGTGAATGACAAATCAAATATCATACTTACCATTAAACAGAGACGTGGATGAGTGCCTCGTGTATACAATGTTAACGACAAATCAAATACCATACATACCATTAAACAGAGACGTGGATGAGTGCCTCGTGTATACAATGTTAACGACAAATCAAATACCATACTTACCATTAAACAGAGACGTGGATGAGTGCCTCGTGTATACAATGTTATCGACAAATCAAATACCATACTTACCATTGAACAGAGACGTGGATGAGTGCCTCGTGTATATAATGTTAACGACAAATCAAATACCTTACTTACCATTAAACAGAGACGTGGATGAGTACTTCGTGTATAAAATGTGAATGACAAATCAAATACCAGACTTACAATTGAACAGAGACGTGGATGAGTGCCTCGTGTATACAATGTTAACGACAAATCAAATACCATACTTACCATTAAACAGAGACGTGGATGAGTGCCTCGTGTATACAATGTTAACGACAAATCAAATACCATACTTACCATTAAACAGAAACGTGGATGAGTGCCTCGTGTATACAATGTTAACGACAAATCAAATACCATACTTACCATTAAACAGAGACGTGGATGAGTGCGTCGTGTATAAAATGTTACCCACAAATCAAATACCATACTTACCATTAAACAGGGACGTGTTAAAAGATGTTCGGTTCTTCTTCATGCCCATTTGTTTTGTCGGGTGTTCATATTTTATTAATGTTATTTATACTGGTTTACGCATACAGGTGTCCAACACGATTTCGATGTTAGATGACTTTTGTGTCGTTTAAGATTGACACAGTTCATCCCCTTCTTCTTCTTCTTATTCTTTAGGTTTCCAGTAAACCTCCAGTACTTGATTATTATGTACTGTTGCATGCTTGGACTAGAGTAAATTTATAATACAATAATTTAATTTGATTTGAATACTGCAATCTGATTGGCTAATCCGCCTGGAGAACGTTTTAAAGTAGGGTTCGTGTTGCTCGATCTTTAGTTCTTTGTGTAGTGTTTTGTAGATTATTGTTTGTCTTTTGGTCATTGTATTGTCTGTCGTTCTTTAGTTTTCTGTGTAGTGTTTTGTAGATTATTGTTTGTCTGTTTGTCTTTTGGTCATTGAATTGTCTGTCGTTCTTTAGTTTTCTGTGTAGTGTTTTGTAGATTATTGTTTGTCTTTTGGCCATTGTATTGTCTGTC
>MJUT01045365.1:3440-14826 GCA_002080005.1 Gigantidas platifrons | reverse complement strand
ATTTCAAAATGATAAATTCATAATAAATCAACTTACCAAAGAAGAAACATCCTATTATCCACAAACTTTGTTTCAACATCATGATATATCTATCAAAAATATACAAAACAATTAAAATAGATAGAGGAACATTTTTTGTTGGTATTTAATGGAATATAGGCCATTTTAACACAAAAATGTAAGAGATTCAGAAAGGATAACTCATAAGTTCACCAATTTCAAGATTATGGATCTAAAAAATTCCAAGTTATGTTTTCTCATCATTGTTATAGCTTGGGGAGCACACGTGCCAAGTTGGATGCCGAAAAAACAGAGCTCCAACATTTTTGAAACTTTTGGTTATCAAAGCAATCATTTTCACATTATATCTGCAGAATCAGTACATATAGACTACTATACTACATACCTATCGATCTTCTGCTAGTAAGATCATTTTCAGCTTTGCATTATAGTACCTACCTTATAGACCCTCAGGTATGATTTCTTACCCACAATTCCAGAGGTGTTTACCCCAAATAAAGGCTATCAGTAGTATTGGCCAGTTTTACCAGTAGTTTTGGACCTCTGTCAGTAGTATCACCGTTGACGCGAACTTTCTGAAAAAAAAATTTTTAATTACCAGTAGATGCCATTTCCTGCATTCTGACAGTATCTGAGTCATGTTTTGAAGATACTAAAGAAAACAATTTTATAGGATTTATTACCTTTGTTTCTGAAATAAATGACAGGGAAATTTGTTAAGCTCAGTGATGTCCTATTAGCATAATATATGTTATTCAGTGAAGTAGTAGTTCAGCTGCACTATTAGAATAATATAATTAATTCAATTCTACTAGCTACGTGTACATCAGTTCGATCATAGTAACTATTGTTTACAAAGTTCTAATTTCACTCACAAAAGCTTATGACAGACACAGACACCAATGATGCCAGAACATCCCTGGATGGGTAAAAAAAAAAAAAAAAAAATGGGCCAAAATGACCAAGTCCAAAATTGAAAAAAATTTGGGCAGCACTTCCCCTAGAAAATAAGGTTTTCATCCCCCAAACCTTATAAATCCCAGACCAAAAAGAAGGGAATAAAGAAAGAAAACGAGAGGTGTGGGTCAGGTTCATTTATAAGATATGAAACCATACACCATCTTTTGCCTACTATAGAATTAGAAGTATAAAAATGACTACAAACCTTGAGCAATCTTTGAATCATGAAACATAATTTTGAAAGCCCCACATATGATTTCATAGACATGTTCGTTTGTTTCATGGTGTTTAAGTTCATATGACTCAACGTGTCTTTTACAATAATTTTTTCCGGCATGACTGCACGAAAAATCAGACTTGCACATGGTGCAGTGCACAATACATTCTCCACGCTTGGATTCCGTCAAACAAGGCCACAAATCGTGATACAAGTCTTTATACTTCTGCAAAGATTGTTTTCTTTTCTTTCGCGGCGTACGATTGACATCATGATCTTCTTCCTCCAAATCCAGAACAGCATTGGCTGCTGACATCTTTTCATTTCGGATTTTCAGCCAAACAGAGGATAAATTAGAAGAATTCGGAATGCATTCGAAGTCTTGATCGCTTTAACGTTTTATACATTGATTCATATATACAAGTATTCAAGCGCTTCATGGAAAATTAAGTGTGGGAAATTATAATTTTGAAATGCCACAGAAACCGTACTTTCGCGAACAAATCCGTAGTCCGTATTTTGCATCTCAAATCCGTGGTAAATACGGAAAATCCGTAGCAGTAAACACCTCTGCAATTCTTAGCTGAATCATAAACATCCGGTAGACAAGAAACTATGTTTTGTATGTATTTTACACTTACCTTTACATGTACAATCTTATAATTTATGTAAAGTTGTTCTCGTTAAAGATGAACACAGTACCCTTATCACAGATACAACAGATGAAAAAGGTCAAACTTCATCGTTCTCATTACCAGCTTAGTTTGTTGTCGCTATGAAATGCACTCGGTCAAATGCAGACGGTCCTGTTTGTCATAGGAAGCAAGTCTTGCTGTACTTACTGTCTTATGTAGTCTCTTGTTGACACTGTCATATGCCCCGGAACCAAATCCTGGTCCACGGCCAATAAAATTCCCATGTGCAGTCTGCAACAAGGCAGTAAAATGGAGCACCCCTGGAGTTTGTTGCGACTCATTTCACCAAGAATATATGGGCATGCCTGATGTAGTCTACAATGGTCTAAGAAACATCAGTTGGTACTGCTGTCAATGTGGCCTTCTGAACATATCACCAAGCATATTTGACAGTACCATCTATGAATCGTCTAACTCTTTGACCATACTTAGTGATACCATGCACTCTGACACCAATTTTTTTTAATCCTGCTGCCACATCATCTCCAACTAAAAGCACACAGCAGCATTTACAACCACAGAAAAGGAAAGACTTGCCAATGCGTATTGTTGTAGTCAACTGTCAATCTATAAAATCAGAGGGTAAACCTTCACAATTCAGAAACCTCGTCTCATCCATTCAGGCCGACATAGTAATAGGTACAGAGTCGTGGCTTAATCCTACCATACGAGATGCTGAAGTTTTTCCAGAAGGGTTTAAAGCATACCGCAGAGACAGAACTGACGGCAAAGGCGGTGGGGTCGTTTTACTAATATCATAGAAATATGATAGCAGTGAACCAGAAGAACTAAAGGTTTCACCACAAGATGATATTGAACTTGTATGGGGAAAAATTAAAACACTTGGAAGCAATGACCTGTATATTGGATCCTTTTACAAACCACCAATATCTAGACAAACTTTATTCTTTCATTACAAGAATACCAACTGCAAATGGAGCACATCTATGGATTGGAGGAGATATTAACCTTGGCGACATAAATTGGGAAAAAGAAACAGTCAATGAATATGCCACTAATGGAACACAATGCAACCAGCTACTAACTATTACCAAAGACACATTTCTTGACCAAGTAGTACGGGAACCTACATGTGTAACAGAGACTACTGCTAATGTACTTGATTTATTTTTCACAAACAACTCAACATTAACTAACAAAGTAGAAGTCATTCCTGGTATCTCAGATCATGAAGCCGTTTTTTTAGAATCTAGTCTTCGTCCTTTGAAAGTTCAAGTACCACCAAGAAAAGTATTTACATTTGTATGTACAAGGACATAGATTATAATCCAATGAAAGACGAACTAAGAAAATTCTATGGACAAATACCAAGAGTCATCAAAAGGTAAGAATGTCGAACAACTATGGACAGAATTTAAAGACAAGATCTACTCACTAATGAACGAACACATACCAACAAAACTCATCCTTGGAAATAAAAACAAGAAACCATGGATCAGTAAAGAAGTAAAATCACTAATCAGGAAAAGAAATAAACAGTATAAAAAGTATAAGAAAACAGGATAAAATGGACTTAAAGAGATATAAAGAAACAAAAGCACATCTATAAAAGGCAGAGAGACATTCGAACTGGAAGTACATCAACAACATCATAGAAATAGGAGACCCAGACCAGGAAGATAGATCACCAAAACAGAAAAGATTCTGGTCATACATCAAATCACTGAGGAAAGACACATATGGGATAGCTCCACTTAGAGATGCGGGAATATTACATGCCGATGCTAAAGATAAAGCTGATAGTCTAAATCGACAATACCAATCAGTATTTACAAATGAAGACACATCTGATATACCAACACCAGATGGCGAACCTTATTCATCTATGCCTGAAATAACTGTCAGCATAGAAGGAGTTCAAAAACTGAACCCTCAAAAAGCATGTGGGCCTGACCAAATACCAGCAAGAATCCTGAGAGACATTGCAGATGTTATAGTGCGCTCCACCATTAACATTGATCTTTCAGAAGAGTCTACATGAGGGAAACATACCGAATGATTGGCGCACCGCAAACGTTACAGCCATATTTAAGAAAGGGGAACGATATAAAGCCAGCAACTATCGCCCAGTATCACTGACCAGTCTTTCTTGTAAAGTACAAGAACATATAATTGTCAGAAGTATTCTTAAACACCTAGATGCTCACCAAATTTTGACTGATTGCCAACACGGATTTAGAGCAAGACGCAGTTGTGAAACCCAGCTCTTAACACTAGCACATGAACTGTTATCATCATTAGATGTAGGATATCAGCACGACCTTATCATCCTCGATTTTTCAAAAGCGTTCGATCGAGTACCACATGAAAGACTCTTGAAGAAAACTTTATCACTACCGTATCCGAGATTCCACACAAGGATGGATCAAGGCATTTCTGAGCAACCGAACACAACAGGTAATAGTGGAAGGGGCAACATCTGATACAGTACCAGTCGTTAGTGGAGTACCTCAAAGAACAGTCCTAGGCCCTTTGTTGTTCCTGATCTTTATAAACGATCTCCCGAACTGTGTACAGTCACGCACACGACTCTTTGCGGATGACTGTATTCTCTACAGGAAAATTTGATCGAACGAAGATACCATTATACTCCAAGATGACCTCAACAAAGTGGCAGACTGGGAACAAAAATGGGGAATGGAATTCCATCCATATAAATGCAGCACACTCCATGCGACACGATCTAGAACACCAATACTACAAGACTACATTCTCAAAGGACACAAACTAACATCAGAAACTTCATAAAAATACCGGGTACTTGGGAGTGGAACTACAATCAGACATGTCTTGGAGGAGTCATATTGACAATAATAATAATAAATATTCATATTTCATGTGTGCTTACATGTATATAGTTTTAAAATTTAATAATAAATATTCATTATTATTTTTTTCATATTTCATGTGTGCTTATATTATAGTTTTAAAATTTAATAATAAATATTCATTATTATTTTTCATATTTCATGTGTGCTTATATTATAGTTTTAAAATTTAATAATAAATATTCTTTATTATTTTTCATATTTCATGTGTGCTTATATAGTTTTAAAATTTAATAATAAATATTCATCATTATTTTTTTCGTGAGCCTGTATCGCTCACCTGACATAAAATAAGCCCTCTTAAGAATGTCTGCATGCCGAATACATCTAAGTTACTATTCAAATCCCATAGGGGTCTATGTTAAACCATTTTGGATGGAGGTCGTGGTCACTGAACAAAATTTTGAAAGTATACTACCCAAGGACCAGGCATGCCATGTTTCCTTTAAATTGGCTGACTGGTTTCAGAGGAGAAGACTTTTAAACAATTTTCCCATAGGGTCCTATGTTAAAACTATGTCCGCTGACTGCAGCCATTTTGGACCAATATCGGGGTCACTGAACACAATTTTGGAAGTTGACAACCAAAGGACAATCGATGACATGTTTGCTATATTGGCTTACTGGTTTCAGAGGAGAAGATTTTAAAATATTTTTTCCCATAGGGTCCTATGTTAAAACTATGTCTGCTGAAGGCGGCCATCTTGGATGGAGGTCAGGGTCACCGGACACAAGTTTGAAAATTCACCACTTAAGGATCATCCATGTCATGTTTGCTTTAAATTGGCTTACTGGTTTTAGAGGAGAAGATTTTTAAACATATTTCCCATAGGGTCCAATGTTAAAACTATGTCCGCTGATGGCGACAATCTTGGATGGAGGTCTGGGTCACTGGATATAATTTTGAAAGTTGACCATTTAAGGACCATTCATGCCATGTTTGCTTTAAATTGGCTTACTGGTTTCAGAGGAAAAAATTTTAAAACATTTTTCCCATAGGGTCCTATGTTGAAACTATGTCCGCTGATGGTGGCCATCTTGGATGAAGGCCGGGGTCACAGGACATAATTTTGAAAGTTGACCACCTAAGGACCATTCATGTTTGCTTTAAATTGACTAACTGATTTCAGAGGAGAAGACTTTTAAACATTTTTTCCATAGGGTCCTTTGTTAAAACTAAGTCGAGTCATGGTGGCCATCTTGAATTTCCGATCAGCGCCAAAAACAACTAGAGGCTCAGCACTGAGCTGAGCCTGTGTCGCTCACCTTGCATTCTGCTCTGAAGAAACTTAATACAGAACATTCCATAGCCTATAGGTGCTTCCCACAGGCCTCTACATTAGCATTTTTTTTAACTTGTCTCTTTGGACATTACTAACTAAAACGAGTTGCAAGTCAAAATCATTTGGTCTTGTTTTATACTCAGCTATAAAAAAAACTTCTGGTATGGGATGGGGATGACCTCGGGCCTCAACTCTTCGGGTATTTAATTTATCTATTCACCCCGATCATAAATATATATGATTTGGGGGAGGGGATCTCAACCATTAAAAAGTTCACCTCAGGTAGGGGGTGGGGTATGACACCAGGGGCCTGAGCTATAAGGCATTTAATTTGCCTAGTCACCCTGATCATAAATATATATGGTTTAGGGTGGGTATCTCGGTCACATTTTTTTTTATACAGATTCATTTTAACTGTATTATACTAAAGTAAATTATGTCAATATTTCTACAGATTAAATTGGAGTTATCTTTCTTTTCACAGAAAACAGATTTAGAAGATCTTTGAAGGTATTTCCCATAGGGTCAAATGTTAAACTTTGTCCCGCAGTGACGGCCATTTTGGACTTCAGATCAGCACCAAAAACATAATTTTGGTAGAGGACCATCCAAGGAACATTTCTACAAGAGATCATTTTTACTGACATTGTGGCTTCTGAGAAGAAGATCTTTGAAGGTATTTACCATAGGGTCCAATGTTAAACTTCATCCTGCTGTGGCGACCATCTTGGATTTTGGATCTGCACCAAAAACATAATTTTGGTAGAGGACCACCCAAGGATCCTTCACACCATAAAACAATTCCATTGGCTGTGTAGTTTCTGACAAGAAGATCTTTGAAAATTGAGCCAATCAAAACACATTATTGGCCCTGGCCGCCATGTTGAATTCCTGATCGAAACAAAAAACAAATATTTTATAGAGGACCTCCTGATGCACATTCCTGCCAAGTTTGGTTCCATTTGGCTCAGTAGTTTCTGAGGAGAAGATTGAAATGTGAAAAGCTAACGACGGAAGACGACGACAGACGCCAAGTAATGGCAATAGCTCACCTGACCCTTTGGGTCAGGAGAGCTAAAAATAAGTGGCCTAAATTATGTAGCTTTGTTTCAAAATATGATGATGTTATATTGAATTTCTGTTGTAATGGATGTTTTATAAAGAGGGTTGACTGTTGGTTATTGAATTTCCAAATATTTTGACCCCAGTGACACTGAAGACACAAAATTGTCAAATGTTTGTATGTCACATCAGAATCATTTATACATGTAACTGAATAACATTACTCAAAGCTCAGATTTAAGCTTAAAAGTCTCATTGATCTCCTTCACTCAGTCTTGGGATAACTTAAACTAGAGGCTCAGGTGAGCCTGTATTACCCACCTGACATAAATAAGCCCTCTTAAGAATGTCTGCATGCCGAATACATCTAAGTTACTATTCAAATCCCATAGGGTTCTATGTAAAAACTATGCATGCTCATGGCAGCCATCTTGGATGGAGGTCGTGGTCACCAGACACAATTTTGAAAGTATACTACCCAAGGACCATCCATGCCATGTTTGCTTTAAATTGGCTGACTGGTTTCAGAGGAGAAGATTTTTAAACATATTTCCCATATGGTCCTATGTTAAAACTATGTCCGTTGATGGCGGCCATCTTAGATGGAGGTCTGGGTCACTGGATATAATTTTGAAAGTTGACCATTTAAGGACCATTCATGCCATGTTTGCTTTAAATTGACTTGCTGGTTTCAGAGGAGAAGACTTTTAAACATTGTGTTTTTTCACTCTATCTTTGGAGGTTCTTTTATCTTTGTTTGCATTATTCTCTCCCTTGTCATCATACCTTGTCTTCATGATACCTTGTCTTCATCAATATATTTAGCTGGATATATGTCTTTCCTTTCTTGTTTTGTAGCATCCATAACATCTGTAACCCATTTTCTCTGTACAAAATCCTATGCACATTTTCAAGCTTTTCATTTTCCATAAATTAAGTTGTTTTAAACTAGAAAACTGGTTTTTAAGTTGATCCTTAGTTCAAAGGATATATATGAGAATTGCATAATTTAATAGATTTTCTATGATTTGCATGTAATGCACTAAAGAACCTTTTTTCTGTTACATTATATAAATTAGATTCAACTAAAATTCTCCCAAAACTTTTTTTTCCCACATATTTAAACATTATCGTTCAATTTTACTGGAAATTCAAAGTGTTACGGATGCTACAGAAATGTTGTAGTGTCCGTAACATCTGTAATAAATGTACCTTATACATGTTATAACGGTGACGGCCCGATAGTCCGAAGGTCCGATAGTCTGAAGGTCCGATAATCCGAAGGGCCGATAGTCCGAAGGTCTGATAGTCCGAAGGTCCAATAGTCCGAAGGGTCGATAGTCCGAAGGTCCAATAGTCCGAAAATGTCCCTTTTTCAGTAGTCTCTTGCACATTTCTTTATAAATGTTTGTATTATAACTTTTCAGATGACATTTACTAACAATTAAATGATTTGTTGGTATAAGTACATGTGCATTCACATCTACGCGATCTTGCATTAAAAAAAAACAATTGGCTGGTATTGACGATGCGTGAAGGAGAATGAAAAGTTTCGACCCAACTATGTTTAGTGTCAAGGTACCGATATGTCCAGGTGCCGATTTGGCCTGTATCCGTTAGATCAGAAGTGCAAAATGCAATTCACAACTAGCTATATAATACTTGTCTCTGCATGGTATTATGCATTAGTTTCCTCTCCATTTCTAGTATTAGCAGTTCCAGGCATCTCAATAGACCCTTTCCTTAACTGCAGAGCTTCACGATTTTGGAGGGAACTGAGTGGAAACACGCCGCTTTCCGCAAATTGACATCAGTTAACAATGAAAGTGACATTGTGAGGTCTTCATTTACTTTAGAGGACCCAGTCCCCACCCACCCATATTTGGTATGTCCAAAGCTAACCCTACCTCTAGCCAAACTCTAACCCGAGAACACAGCCTATGGCACGTTGACACAGTCTACAGCACTAGATGGCATATTGATACAACCTACGACGCTGGGTGCAAATATTTCAGTTACCCTATAGGTTGTGGGTCCCCTAAAGTAAATAAAGGCCCATGGTGACGTTGACATTTTTACGGGAAATTGCACGTTACCACTCAATTCCCGCAACAACAAAAAAACGCAGTCCCGCAGTTACCATGAAAGGGTCTATTGTTTTTGTGATTCTTATTCAATATGCCAAAAGGGCCAAACAGAACTCGTTATTTTTCCTGTTTCTCAGAAGTAAAGCCCACCCAAATAAATTTATTCTCTTCTGACAACAAATAGATAATGACCATGAATTGTCTAATTCATACGCAGTTAAGTATTTGCTTTCAAAATTTTGTACCGCATCTCATGCCGGTATACTACACTTTAGGGCTAATTTATTCTTCATCGTGCGACAGTTGCATCATGATTTCGCAATTTTTGTCCTCTATTGTTAATTGGGAATCTTTAGAATTTGGACATACAAATTTATTCATTAGTGGATGGCGATTGTCGCGCGACATACAGCGACGAAGCATAAATGAGCCCTTATGATACTATAAAAATGATCTCCATGTATTATGAAATAAAAGAATGTGTCCATGGGACAGATATGCCCCTTCATATTAACTCGTTCGGCAATCTTGAAGTAGGTAGGCGACAGCTTTAATAATAGCTTACACGTTACAACTCAATCGTTACCAAGCTCTATACCAAGTATCGAACCATACATTCCTTTCAAAAGAATCCGAGAAATCTTTTACGAAAATTTGTGCGTTTTTTAGACAAAAATTCGCAGCAAAGTTGGTCTATAAATAGGAAGTAGGTATGTGACAGCTTCCAAGATAGCGTACACATTACAACTCATCATGACAAATCTCTTTTCAATGTATCAAATCATTCCCTGAAGTAGAAGCCGAGGAATTAGTATACAGACGTACGGACGGACATCGGTAAACTCGAGCAGACGAGCAAAGACAGAGAAAAAAAAAGACCAGAGTTACATCCCTTTTTATACTTCATCCGTGTGTCCCGAATTGGTTTCCACATGAGAACTTGTGAATGAAAAGTCAGATTGAAGCTAGGTGTGGCATGTAAGTGTATCTTATGAATATCTTGGTCAAGTTCGATAATGACAATTTTTCAACAATTTTTACTAGAGTTATGCCCCTTTTTATACCTCAAAATTGCCAAATATTTGGTTTCCAGATGATAACTTGGGAACAAAAAGTCAGATTGAAACTAGGTTTGGTATGCAAGTGTAACTCATGAATATCTAGGTCAAGTTCGATAATGATGATTTTTCAACAAATCTAACCAGAGTTATTCCCCTTTTTCTACTTCAAAATGGTCCTTGGGTGGTCCCCTTTCAGAATTATTTAAGTCAGGCGAGTGATACAAGCTCACCTGAACCTCTAGTTTACAGTAGTTTCAAAATTTAATCTTACCATATAACCTTGGCATCGGGGGACCAGTGGCCAACGGTCTTTTATTGTTTTTTAGAGTAGTCGTGGGATACAAAAAATCGTAACAAGTACCATGGGGAAAAAGAACGACAACTCTTAGCAGACGCGGAATTATGTTCCGAAATCGGTCCCGAAATTAGGTGGAAAGGGTTGGTCTTAATTACGCTGTTTTTAAAGAATTAGGTAATTGGTTAATAAACAAAAGTTGCGCCAATCAAAAAAGAGATAATTTATCTTTCGGTGCATCCCAATCTTATGAATGAAAGCGTGGAAAGTGGTCATTTTAAACATGTGAGAAATTTAGCTAAACATTGTAAATGGCTTTTTAGGGCGTGCACCCCTCTGTAATTTTAGAAAGGGGTGATTTTATTATTATTCTTAAAGAATTCAAACAGAAATTATGAATATATGGGCATATTGTTCGTGTTTTTCACGTCTTTTTCACTGTAGCCCCTTTTTGGTAAGCAGAGTAATTTCCCCTGAAAAGAAATACAGTCACTTCCGGTGAATCAATACGTGAAGCTTATTATTTAATTACAGACATAAATTCTCATAAATAAACCTTACCAAGGTTTGAATTAACCAAGAAATATATGGTAATAGTGTGCAGGTAACTTGAGAAGAAACATGTATGAAGTTCAGTGGTGAAAAAGTAATATACTTGTTACTTGTTCTGTAACTTCCTCCATTGAATGTGGAGCACTGCTTGAATGAAGCATATTTTTAAGCGGTATGTACATCATCGTTAAACAAACATGTTTTTGGTGTAAAATTAACTTCCAAGTTCATTTTAGAAGCATGTTTCAGCCTGGAAATGTCTTATTATATCATATATATGTTAAATATAAATATAAAAAAAAAA
>MJUT01045364.1:2185-13658 GCA_002080005.1 Gigantidas platifrons | reverse complement strand
GTAATTTCTGTGTTTGTCATTATAGATTTTGTTTTGCTCACACTTACATTTTGTCATGTTGCCATTTATATACCAAATATAGTTTTCCTACTTTGGGAAGAATCAGATATATTTATGTTTGTATGTGTTACAACCCACTCAAAAAGTTAGATGTGCAGATATCTTCATTTATTTTGTTAGTTGATTTATAATCAGATTACCCCGGTATATAAAAACTACGATTTGAACTAAGTATTTAGTAAGTAGGGGTACATAGTAGAAGACAATACATGTATTTCACTTTCATGTGTACTTAATCTTGTTTGGGGGGGTCCGGGTGACTGAATGAGTTAGGTCGTTGGATCTAACAACTCATACATGCCCATCACCAATACGGCATGGGTTCGTGCCCGGCTTTGTAAATTACAAAAAGGGTGCACTTGACTCGCAGCCGCAAGTGTTAAAGTTTACCAGTTGCTTGCCCATGGTCGGTGGTTCTCTCCAGATACTCCGGCTTCCTCCACCACTAAAACGGGTCACCATGATATAGCTGAAATATTGTTGAAAGTGGCGTTAAAACACAAAAAATCAAATCAAATTAATCTTGTTTTGTTTTGAAATATTGTGTACTTTTGAACTCACTTGTTCTAAAAGGTCATGTGAGGTATTGTCATCACTTTGCATTTGTCGTCTTTGTCAGCATCATCTGTAAACTTTTCACATTTTGATTTTTTTCTCCAAAGATTCTTGGTCAGTTGAAACTAAACTTGGTAGGAATGTAGCGATACAGGCTCAGGTGAGCCTCTAATTCAATTATGTAAGATTTCCACATATAGATATATTTTACAAAGAAAGCATTGAAAAACAAATTCTGGAAAAAAAAGATAACTTTTGAAAATGTAAATTTATTTACAATACACATTGCATAAAATAGTTTCTACATCAAATAGGGTAAAGTTTTATACAATCTGATTTATATACATTTTCTACACTTAAATAAATACAAGAACTCAGGCTGTGTGTATTTTTCGTCAATCTTACATTTGCATAGTAATATTTATTTAATTCGTAGATGTGATTACATTTAATTGGTATTTATGTGTATTCACTAGTAATTGTAATATTATTTATTTATACATATGTTCTTACTGTTGTCTTCATTTCATTCATATTATGTGACTAGTTGGGGATGGTTGGGGATAGAGAATTAAAATAAAAATCAACATCATCAATATCCTTTATTTGTATCTGCCGTCAGCAAATGAAATTCCTAATCTATTGCATTTAATTTAATAGGTACATATCTCGATGGTAATCTGTATGTAAAGTCTGACCCTATGGTACCACAGGTTCTATGATACCGTGTACCGGTATTCATGTGCTATTTTTACCCCGACGCTTCGTCGAAGGGGACTATAGAAATGGGTGTCGTCCGTCCGTCCGTGTGCTTTTTGGTTTCCAGATGATAACTTGTGAATGAAAAGTCAGATTGAAGCTAGGTTTGGTATGTAAGTGTATCTTATGAATATCTAGGTCAAGTTCGATAATGACAATTTTTCGACTATTTTTACTAGAGTTGTGCCCCTTTTTATACCTCAAAATTGCTAAATATTTGGTTTCCAGATGATAACTTGGGAACAAATAGTCAGATTGAAACTAGATTTGGTATGTAAGTGTATCTCATGAATATCTAGGTCAAGTGCGATAGTGATAATTTTTCGACAAATCTTACCAGAGTAACATCCCTTTTTATACTTCAAAATTGCTAATATTTTGGTTTCCAAATTATAACTTGTGAACAAAAAGTCAGATTGAAACTAGGTTTGGTATGTAAGTGTATCTCATGAATATCTAGGTCAAGTTCGATAATGATGATTTTTCGACAAATCTAACCAGAGTTACTCCCCTTTTTTTACTTCAAAATGGTCCTTGGATGGTCCCCTTTCAGAATTATGAGTGATACAGGCTCACCTGACCATCTAGTTTACAGTAGTTTCAAAATTTAATCTTACGATATAACCTTGGCGTCGGGGGACCAGTGGCCAACGGCCTTTTATTCAACCATTTTCAAAATGTAACTACCACAGTACCATAGGACCCCAATATACTTCGTCTTGCACAACCACCTAATTTAGTCACAATGGTATAGATGAAATATTACTGAAATTAATCTGAAGTAAATATTCTTTCAATGCATATAGAACAACAGCAGTGATGAAGGTCGAGATAGACATTATTGCTGTAGGAACCTTTGTGATATTGTATGTCAAAACATTCAAAATTGACGTTGTTGTTTTTTTTTGGCAACATTATAATGTGTTAGACATCACACTGACCGATAATTTTTAGTATATCATGGTCAGTTAGTTGATATTGAAAAAATCCTTGAATGTGGTCACAGACAAAAATGTATGAATTGCCAATAAATGACAATATCATTAGTCATTTATACATGTACTTGGGATTAGGGTTAAGATGTTTAATGCCACTTTCAACAATATTTTAGTTATGTTGTGGCAGTCAGTTTTATTGGCGGAGGAAACCAGAGTACCCAGAGAAAACCACCAACCTGCCGCAAGTCACTGACAAACCTTATCACATAATGTTGTATCGAGTACACCTCCCCATGATAGGGGTTCAAACTCAAAATTTGTGTGGTGATAGGCACATATTGCATATGTAGTTGTAACTCCAATTAGCATATAGGATCATGACCAGGTCGACTTTTATTCCTGACATATTGAAATAAATATCAAAACAAAGACTAGGTACCTGACAGCTAACAAATAACAACATTATTTGGAACAAATTGTTATTGTTATATGATCAGTTTACAGCTCCAGTATGTAAAACATGAATTAAACCATTCCTACAAAAATATAGGACTTTGTTCCTATGCCTGTCCAAAAATGGCATGAAAAATTAGTGGCTACTAAAACCTAAATGCCATGCTTTTGTTAGGAAATGTAACTGATAAATAATTTACTGGATACTGTACATTAATGTTATCCTTCACCCCCATACCATCAGTTTGTTGCAATTTTAAGATAAACTCGTTGTGAGATCAGAGTATTGTCATTCTAAGTATTGTATAACAAAATCATCACAGAATAACAAAGTGATGCAAATTTAGAAAATAAACAATATTTTATAGTTCGTCAAAGGTCATTGTTTTTTTCTTCTGAACTATGTACACAGACAATATACATCTGTCAATTGTTAGACTGTAAATATGAAACATCCTCACAAAATTCTACCATGGATGATGTCCGTACAAAATCTCTGTCTGTTTTTGTAGATTTCTTAGAACTATTTCTTTTGGACTTTTTTGTGCTACTTGTCTTCTTTATATTTCTATTTTTATGAGGATTCGGTTCCTTAAAGCTTTTCATGTTACACTTTCGTCCATTCACACTGGGCTCATTTTGGTTGTCAGTATTTCCATACTTTCTTAGAGTGAATATTTCTGTAAAGGCAAAGTTTATTTTTGTTATATTTCACATGTTTATGCTAAACTTATACATACCTCTACCCTCCAAAATATTACTTAATTGCATGTGCATTCCGGATATAAATAAAAAAAAGTACAATCACTAGATATAATACAAAACATTGAAAGTAGATGTTCTGAATGTGGACGCAATTCTAGAGTACTGCCATGTGGCAAAGATTTAAAACAGTTATTCCTTTTCATTTAAATATGTGGTAGTTCCATTAACGATATAGAAACAATGTTTTCTCAAATGAAATAGACTTGTGTACGTTTGTAGTAATCATTCAAATGAAATAGACTTGTGAACGTTTGTAGTAATCATTCAAATGAAATAGACTTGTGTATGTTTGTAGTAATCATTCAAATGAAATAGACTTGTGTACCTTTGTAATAATCACAGCCCTGTCCTTAACCTCTTTCTTGACTTGCCACCAGATATTAAAGAAGAGTAGCACCATGGGTGCAACGAGTTGAGCAGGAACTGATCACCCTTCCCAGATTTGTTTGTGGGGTTCATACTGCTTAATCTTTAGGTTTCTGTGCAGTGTTTTGTCATTGTTTTGGTCATTGTAATGTTTGTCATTAGATTTACGTCTTTTGATTATCCCTTTTGGTATCTATTTCTATCATAGATATATTATCAATACCAGGTATTTATCAAAATGTGTGTTTCTACAAGAAACCTTTATATAATTTGACTAAAACATCTTGGTAAATGGAAATAAAGCATTCTATTATGATATAATACTTTCTACATGTAAATGTATCGAGTACACCTTGCCATGAACGAGGTTCGAACTCGCAACATTAGTGGTGATAGGCACTGATTACATAGGTAGTTGTAAATCCAACTACTATGCGATCACGACCATGACGGCCCCTTAATGAAAATAAAACAATCTGTTACGATAAAAGTACTTTCTACATATAGATGATGGTATCTAATTGTGTCTGTGACAGAATATATCTTGTTTATTCAATGAACACTTTAAGGTGTTGTATAGCATGCTCAACTCTTTTGTAATGAAGGGCGGTTCTTCTGTGTGTATCTATTGTATGCTAATGTATAAAAATGAAATAAAATTACTATTGTCTACTGTAAACTTCCTGTTCTTCTGAAATTCGTCTTCCTCATCTATATTTGGACTGCAACAACAGTTTCCCATATCAATCCATGGATCCTTAAATTGAAAGTCATATTTTAGAATAAGTAAAACTTGTTTTTTTTTTTTAGCTCACCTGACCCAAATGGTCATGTAAGTATTGCCATCACTTGGCGTCCGTCGTCGTCCGTAAACTTTTACAATTTTATCACTGGGCAATTAGGAACCAAACTTGGAAGGAATGTTTATTTGGTGATCGGCAGTACACGAAAGAAACAAGAGGCCCAAAGGTATCAAAAGGGTGTGTCCATATATATATGGGAATAAATTATCTATTGCTCATTTGTTCATGTTTTGACGATTTTTTATGCAATTCCTAAAGAAAATCCTTTTCAGAAACATGCATATAACGTTATTATGTAACTATTCTGACATAAAAGGGATCAAAAACGGAGCATTTAAAAATATGATTTTTTTTATTTTCATCCAATTAAATGCAGATTTTTCTTAGAAGTGTTCATCTTTACGAGTTATTAATGGGCCATAACATATTTTGTTATTTTATTTCAAAAAGGGGTAAAACAGGACCGAAATTTCACATAGTTGAAAGATATTTAGATTTTTTTTTATTTTTCATACAATTTTGGTGTGTGTTTTTTTTTATGTTGAATGGATTGTGTTGAGAACTTTCGATAGTATGTCAAGGCATTTCCGCTATTTTTTTTTTTTAATTGTTTCCGAGAATAAACTTGACCGAACGAGGCTTATACTGAAGTGCTAATTTACAAAAATGTTAGGTTTTTATTTTCCATCTTATCTTAATTATATATAGAATTTGTATGTTTCATCCAAATATCGATGTGTATGTGTATGTGATTTTGTTTTGTTTTTTGTTTTATTGTTGAATGAATTGTATTGAATTCTTTCGGTAGTATGTCGACATGATTTACTCTATCAATCCGGCTTTCTTTGTTTTAACGAGATCTATCTACTTTATTGGGTTATAATTTGATATCGGATCCTATGTGAAAATGAACATAATATTTTTTTCTTCAAATCTAGACCTCATTAATTATTGAAAACAAACTGCATATGAATAATCAGTGGAGCGATAATAGGCTCATGCGAGTCTCTAGTTTATAAATCGCTTGTTTAGAAATCTACGTTTGTAATAATGAAATTGAAACATCGTTACCATAGTATTAAGTAAAATTACCTATCTTTCATCATTACCATATTACACATAACCATTCAAAACAAAAGTTGAACAGTAATTGTTGACAATATAACAAACATGAACCAATCCTCTGGTAGAACATAACAGTAATTGTCCACAATATAGCCAATCACAACAAAATGAACCAGTCCTCAGGTAAAGTGTAAACATTAATTGTCGACAATATTACCAACTACAGAAACATGAAATAATCGTCCAGTAAAGACAAGCCCCTGAACACAAAACGTGACGTACATTTCAGTCATTTCCTGACAACAACAGAACATACTTCCCCTTATTTTATGTACTTATCTTAACCATAACAGTTTGTTTTGTATGTTGTAATTGTCGACAAACACCCTAACCCCTACATTACTAGATATATATAAAATATATACAATGAACTTCTATCAATTGAAGGGGCAGTCGTGGCCGTGCTCGTATATATATGGTAGTTGGATTTACAACTACCTATGCAATCAGTGCCTATCACCACTGATGTTGTGAGTTCGAATTTCGATCAGGGCGAGGTGTACAACATTATGTGATAAAGTTTGTCAGTGACTTGCGACAGGTCGGTGTTATTTTTCAGGATCCTCCGACGGTTTCCTCCACCAATAAAACTGACCACCACGATATAACTGAAATATTGTTGAAAGTGGCATTAAGCACCATAAAACCAACCAAAACCAACCATCTATCAATTGATACAAGTCAACAATCCTGTCAATATACAATTACTAACCGGTCCCTAGTTATATCAGAATCAATACGAATGAACATCCATCTTTGTGTTGGGTACAAACTATACAAACGAGCTTCAGTAGGTGTTCTAAGCTCTTCTAACAAACCTTGTATCTGAAATCCTTACTGTTGTATTTTGAAAAGGGACTGTTCATGTTGACCATTCCAGGGACCATATATGGAAGGTCTGTACTAAAATCAAAACCTTTTCTACTTAGTACAGTATGATACCTCCTGGGTGGCTCAATGAGTTAGGTCGCTGGATCTATCAACTCATGCAAGCCTATCGCCAATAAGGCATGGGTTCGCGCCCGGCTTTGTAAATTACAAAAAGGGTGCACTCGACTCGCAGCCGCAAGTGATAAAGTTTACCAGTTGCTTGTCCATGGTCGGTGGTTCTCTCCGGGTACTCCGGCTTCCTCTACTACTAAAACTGGTCGCCATGATATAGCTGAAATATTCAGTGTTGAAAGTGGCGTTAAAACATCAAAAATCAATCAATCAATCAATCAAAATTCAAAGAACGTATGAAATATGATAAATAGTACATACAAGTACATTTATTGTACTTGCATGTAGTTCTAGGTCAAGGTAATATCATATTCTAAGATACAACACTGAGTTTCGGATTAAATTAATGAATGATGATAATGTTAAAATGAAACAAGAGATATTACTTGAACAAAACAATGTAAAATTTGTGAATTATTTTGTATGGTTCAGCTAACTAGGACCAGAGTTCCATGTGGGTATTGTCATCATTGCAGGTGTTGTTCCTTGTTAATATTCCACATATTTATCATTTCCCATTAAAAGCCTGAGACTATTTCACCAGTTTGTCAGGAACGTTATGGAAATACATGTACCATCATTCATATTTCTTGCTCAGTGGACAGAAATATAGTTGTCAGAAACCATTCTAGATCTATATAGATCACATTTAAAATACAGACCGGTAGAACCAAACCTCTGCAGAAAATTCCTATGTATCTTCTTCAAAATGATTCCGCATTTGGTTTCTATGTGACTACAGACGACAGTCACCAGTGGTTATTGTTCAACATAGGACGATACAGACGACAACCGCCAGTCGTTATCGTTCAACATAGGAAACTACAGACGACAACCGCCAGTGGTTATCGTTCAACATAGGACGATACAGACGACAGCCACCAGTGGTTATCGTTCAACATAGGACAGTACGGACGACAGCCGCCAGTGGTTATCGTTCAACAGAGGACACTACAGACGACAACCGCCAGTGGTTATCGTTCAACATAGGACGATACAGACGACAGCCACCAGTGGTTATCGTTCAACAGAGGACACTACAGACGACAGCCGCCAGTGGTTATCGTTCAACATAGGACGCGACGGGAGTACGTTTGAATATTTTTTTCCAGAAACAACTGATTGTATCCAATTTCTATCTAAATGTGAATTATTACAATGGAAAACTAAAAATATCACGGTCAGGAACAAGTCCAAATTCCAATGGAAAAAAAGTATCATTAACAGAAATAAAATCGATACATCAACACACAAATACATGACCGCTCATTTTCCTGNGACGACAGCCGCCAGTGGTTATCGTTCAACCTAGGACGATACAGACGACAGCCGCCAGTGGTTATCGTTCAACATAGGACGCGACGGGAGTACGTTTGAATATTTTTTCCAGAAACAACTGATTGTATCCAATTTCTATCTAAATGTGAATTATTACAATGGAAAACTAAAAATATCACGGTCAGGAACAAGTCCAAATTCCAATGGAAAAAAAGTATCATTAACAGAAATAAAATCGATACATCAACACACAAATACATGACCGCTCATTTTCCTGGTTTTGTGCATGAATGTCAGTAAATAGTTGAGGAGTTAAGCTACCAAACCTCCCATTTTAGTGAAATGCAGGTGTTTTCAACGTTAAATGATAAACATATACTTTCTAGCAATGTGAACCATAAATGTTCAAGTGAGCCTCTAGTTTATTATAAGCCAGCTTAGTTACTCAAAACAAAATAAAACATGCCTTTTTATATTGAAAGACATCCAAATCAGTACCATATGACAAACTAAGATTGTATTATTTTGAAAGTAAAAGATAAATTATAAAGAACACACAATACTCACATTGATAAAATGATGTCAACAAACAAATGATGTCAACAAACTGATGGAAGAATTGCAACGGATGTTGTTCTCTGTCAAGAGGGAAAATGACACGCAGTCTGATCTAACAATAAGAAGTGCTGGTATCCGTTATTTACTTTACTTACGTGATTGTGAGATCAAAATGTCTAAATAAAATGTTCTTGTCAATTTAATTTCTATTTAAACATCAAAACATGAAATTAGATAGACTTTCTTCATTCCATCTCAGTATATATAATATATCAAATCTTGTTTATTGTAAGTAAGCTCGTACAGTTATTATTTTTTAATATAGTATTAATAGGAACGATCAAATATAAATAATTTTGCAAAATTACAAAATAGTTCATATAACATAATCATTTATTAGGTTTTGACTAATTTACTTGGTGTTTTATACTCGGACATTTATTACAATACAGAGTTAATATTTAAACATCGTTCCACAGGGGTAATCAGAATCGTAAACTGAAGGACAGAAAACAAATCTATGATGAAAAGAAAAAGAACAATATGACAAACATTGTCAAGAAAACACCACACAGAAAACTAACGATTGAGCAACACAAACCCCACTAACATCGTTGGTGAACTGAGGTGGTTCTCCAGAATGATGAGATGTTCCTACTCCACTAGTGACACCCGTCGTGTTATTCATGTTAACAATCCAGAAATAAGCATTGAACAATTAACGGATTGTGACTACGACAAACGAAACGTAGTCATTTATGACGGTACAAGTTTCGAAGTGACGACTTTAATTTTATTGTTAGGAAACACAAATTCTGGAATATCATGTCAACTGAGAGATATATACTTCCAATTTAGGTGCTATTGGAATGGTGCTACACATACATGGAAGTTCATAATGCGAAAATTGAAATCTCCTCTTTTGTTGTAAAGTTTCGTTCTTGATCACCCATACTAACTGAAGCATGTCTAGTTGTATTTATGGTATCCTTTATTTCAAGATGGTGTAGAGGGATTATTGTTACGCTATTTAACATCCCTTTCAACACCTTTTCAGTTATATCGTGGTGGTCAGTTATATCGGTGGAGAAAACCGGAGTATCTGGAGAAAACCACCGATCTGTCGCAAGGTACTGATGTAGACACTATCATCATAGTTACTAAACCTTGAATTGTTCAGTAGACGGGCATCTACAATATAGGGAACGTAAAATTAAAGGAACGGGTTATTAGCTTCTATTCATTTTTCTTGAAAATCCCCGCATGAAATATGCTTCATAAGAATAAAGTATATGTCGAGAGAAGTGGATCACAGTTTGTACTCACAGGAATGCCGACAGTTTATTCAAAAACATTTTCACCAAGTATAACAAATACCGGTATGTTGCCAATCAAACTCAAGCATTTCTACTATGTCAGTCATCGATAATTTTTGTTTAAATAACATCTAGATATTTTGGTTAAATAAAATAAGAGTTGTTAAATCCTGAAACATGATAGTTGTACATGCAGTTGGTCATTCTGCTTTATAGAACAAATTTAATCCACATTTTGTTATCTGTCTTGTAATGTAGTGTGGGGAACAGTTGTGGAAAGGGTAGAGGCGTCTAATGGTTCAATGCTATTGTATAATGAGATTTACATGATGTTTGTATGTATATACTAGTATATCATTAGAATATTTCTCAATCCACATCTGCTTCACATCGCCCCTGGACCTGGAATAGCTTGTATCAAATGATTTCTTAAGTATGGTTCTGATCGCTGATATAATAGATGTCAATAATTTGGAGAGAGAGCTTTCGTTAGCCGTTTTGCAGATCCAGAATAATTACTTGACTTTACATATTTGGATACCCAGTGAAATGAAGGAAGATTCGCATCTTCACCTGTACATGCTGTAGTTTTTCAAATTGTGCTTGCAGTTGTTTTTCCTGAAATATTTACTCGGTTAAATTTATGTCAATAAGGTATGGATAATATTAGGGTAGATATTTATTCTTGGAGAGAAAATGATACTCTATTTTAAATTCTGAAGATATATTATGCCACTTTATTTCATGAAATATACATGCTTAGATATAATTGATTGTTTTAAAACAAGACAGAAGAAAAAAAAACAAATATATATAAATAAATATAACAAATGGGTTACCGAAGAACTTAAGCATATATAATATCGTACAATTATCAAAGGTTTGGTTTAGTTTGATGGTGCTTTACGCCTCTTCCAACAATATTTCAGTTATTTCGTGGCGCTCAGTTTCATTGGTGGAGGAAGTCGGAGGACCCGGAGAAAACTACCGACCTGTCACAAGTCACTGACAAGCTTGATCACATAATGTGTTATCGAATACACCTCGACATGAAAGGGGTTCGAACTCACAACTTTAGTGGTGATAGGCACTGATTGCACACGTAGTTGTAAATCCAACTACCATACAATCACGACCACGACCGCACCCAATTATTAAAGGAAAACGAACAAGCAGACAAAGTTTCTCAACAAAACACTAGACAAAAAACTGAAGATTGAGTAAAATGAACCCCACTAAACCATGAGTGCTAACTTTAGTGCACCAGGAAGTTAAACAGTTCTTTCTCCACTAGTGACATCCATCGTGTTATTAATAACACGAAGGTAATTTATTATGAAATCGATGTAGACACCAGTATAAGCAAATATATACAAATAAAATAAATAATACACGAACAAAGTATACAAAAATGGGGGTAAAACTGTTATTCAAGTTCCAGATTACTGGCTATATCTAGATTGTAAGAATTGAAATCACTATAATATAATAATAA
>MJUT01045362.1:1729-14797 GCA_002080005.1 Gigantidas platifrons | reverse complement strand
ATTAGAATGGATAGTAAACTCGATTTGTGACCATCAAATTTCTAATTGATGCCGTGAAATTTTCAAATACAATACAGTTATCTCCTAAATAGGCCGTCGGCGTCAAATTCATAGTCGGAAATATCTGGATCAGCCATATTGTTTACAAACAAGTGCATTCGGTGTAGGAATATGGCATTCCTTCAGGCCTGTCAGCTGCAGATTTGACAGCTCTCGATAGCCAATGAAAATACGCGTTACAATATAATTTCATTAGAATTTAAAATCACCAGTGACCACAGCAAATAAAGAAAAAGTAGTGTGTGTTCTTATACGATACAATGTCATTCTTCTCTTTACTTATGGCTATCCTACTCTTGAAATAAGACTAGTCTGTGAATACATTTAGTAGGTAATTGTCACCGATGATCGATCATCAGTCGATGTTGGTTAGGTATAATTATCATCAATCTCAAAAATGTGACTGATTCCCATCACTATAATCTAGGTTTTTTCTGACTCTCTCCCGTCAAGGAATTCTATTCCACAAATTTGATTAAAAACTCAAATGCCAAAATCATCTTGGCTCTGTCGTTATATATTATATTATGTTAAGATCGTAAAGCAATAGCCAATGACATTGACGCATAAATGATGGTAAGATTGGTTGTAAAACATACAAGTTATTGAGCATAAGTAAACAAGAATTGATACCTATATGAAATCTGGCCAAAAGGCCATGTGAGCTTTTGCTGTCATCCGTCGTCAGTTAGCTTTTCACATTTGAATCTTCTCCTCTGAAACCGCTTAGCCAAATAAACCGAAACTTGGTAGGAAGTATCTAGGTCATCTATAAAGATTGCTCATTTCGTCCCGATCCGTTAACAAACATGGTCACCATAGGCAATTCTTGTTTTCGGTTGGTTGATTTCTAACAATCTTCTCCTCTAAAACCGCTTATTTAAACGAACCGAAAATGGTAGGAAGCATCTATGGAAGGTCCTCTATAAAGATTGCTCATTTTGCCTTTTCCCTTTGCTAACCAACTTTTTTATTTCATCTATATTTTTTCGTGATTTATACACTGTTTGCAGTTGTGGAGGAATTCTATATTGGGACATAAAGTGGGACATCATAAGTAAAAAATGAAAGTCTAATTAAAAGATCCTGAGAGTTTTTGCAAAGCAAAATGTCTATATTTTCATCAAATAGCAATGGTAAGATAAATTCTGTACCCATTTTCTCATAATTTTGTGATGCATCAGAGTGTCCAATGTCTGTTGCGTTCATAACATAGTGTCCAAATGCAGCTTTTTATAGACTGTTGTATATATTTAAAAGACCCCTTTTGTATTCAGTAATAACCTTATATATAACAGTTGTAAAATACGGTTAAAAATTTAAGAATAAATATTCATATCTTCGACTTAAGAATGATTAATCATGTGGACACCGTTACATATACATACGAACACTTGTATTAAGTTGTAACCTTATACATAAATAAATTTGATTTTATATCTTCCTGAGAATATATTTAAGTCTCATCCTAATTGTGCACTTGATTTATTGTGCGCAAGTAGCAGAGAAATGTTTTGAAAGGGTTGTATCCCACAGGGGAGAAACAAGGTCCTATTTCTAAGCTACTGGGTTCCCTCTAGGGTATAATACATGTATTAAAGCTTTACGTTATTTAAGGGGACATCGTGGTCGTGGTCTTTATCATATGGTAGTTGGATTCACAACTACCTATGCAATGACCACTAATGTTGGGAGTTCAAATCCTGCTCATGGAGTCTGATGGAGAGAGGTGTACTTGTGTGATAAAGTTTGTCGGTGACTTGTGGTACGTTTTCTCCAGGTACTCTGGTTTCCTCCACCAATAAAAACTGAAGTGCCACGATTGTACTGCAATATTGTTGAAGGTGGCATCAAACACAGTAACTCTATAACCCTTTACTTTCTTTATTCAATGAAAACATTACGAGCATGTAGAACAAATATAGCCTTGATTAGTATGTCTCCTTGTAACAATCTAAGAGTTCATGCAGAAGTACTTTTATCCAAAATATTCAAGGAGTGGGTCCTTAATGTCATAGGTTCTACGTTATTTTAAATTCAACTAACATATGATCGCAGAAATGGAAGACCCATTTTAAAAGCCATCATGCATAACAGTATTCAGAGAATTCAGTCTTGTTGAGCAAAACGCATACTGTATTAATAAAAAAAAAGATTATGTATTAGCATTCATATATTATATCCTAACCTTTTGTATAATAGTATTTGGTAATACATGTATGTATCTTCAAAGGTAAAAGTTCATGGTTCAGTTGTAACCACAGAATTCCCTTTTACCATACTTTTCAATCTTGAGTGTGGATTCTTTATGTAATATAAGGATATTTTCAGTAGTATGAATAGAGAAAATATTGATTATGAATTTTACAAAAAAAATGTATCATGTACGGTGTACTATAGGAAGACTTATATTCCTGTAAATTAATTTTCAAACTGGTAATAAGATGATTTTGTATACAATTTTCAATTTGTGGTTAACAAAGATTACTGTGAATTTTTATTTTGGTAGACTGCCATTACATACATACTATTAAAGAGGTGGTTAAAAAATTAAATTATTTTCTTTTGCATATTAAGATTGTAGGGACAAAAAATGAAAACATAGAGGTAACTGACCATCTGAATATTAAAATTCTTCCAAAAAAAAATAGCTTACAATATTAATATAAGATTGTGATTTCTTGCCAATATTTCCCATTGGTTTAAACTACGTAATTGTTTTGGTAATTGAAAAATAATTAAACTGTTGAATCTAATTTAAAATAATGGAAAGGAGAAAGGATATTCTGACATGCAGATGTGGATGTATGTGTAGATTTCATAAAGTATCCAGAGCCATTTTAAATTGTAACAAAGTTAAGTATAATGCTATAAATTGTATCCAAATCTACATCAATTGTAAATGAGTTAAAACCTGTTGTCTTAAACCTGTTTGTCAGTGATTTGTGACAGGTCGGTGGTTTTCTCCGGGTCCTCCGGTTTCCTCCACCAATAAAACTGACTGCCATGATATAACTGAAATTTTGTTGAAAGTGACGTTCCATATCCCTCACTCCCTCTTTTAATCATAACGGATATGAAGTCATGAGAATTCACTATGCAATATTATATCAATGTTAGGAGTTGAGGGGGGTGGGGGCATAAAGTTTTATCAGTATGTCTGTACATCCTGCATTTTTTTTCAATTCAATAAAGGGCCCGGGTGGCTCAATGAGTTAGGTCGATGGATCTAACAACTCATACAAGCCTATCACCAATACGGCATGGGTTCGCGCCTGGCTTTGTAAATTACAAAAAAGGGTGCACTCGACTCGCAGCAGCAAGTGATAAAGTTTACCAGTTGCTTGCCCATGGTCGATGGTTCTCTCCGAGTATAGCTGAAATATTGCTGAAAGTGGCGTTAAAAACCAAAAATCAATCAATCAATTCAATAACGTTAGTACCCTTTAAATAAATCCTTTGTAATTTTATAAATTTGGTCAGTGACCAGAAAGTCCAGAAAGATTTTTTCCATTCCATATACCCCTTGATTTGTTGGAAAATACTAATTTCTCAGGTTTCGGTTAAATAACCTTAGTTTCAGAAAAGCAAATCATTTTGAATTTTTACACAATATTTTTATACGCCCGTCTCGAGTATTATGTGATTGGGTATGGCGGGCAGGTGGGTGTCCACACAGGTTTCCGCACAATAACTTTAGTTCTGTATATCATATCTTTACCAAACTTGGCTACATGATTCCCCTGTGGAAGGGGAAGAACCCTATTTATTTTGTGGTCATTAGGTCAAAGGTCAATGTCACCGTTACTATAAATATAATTTTTGACAACAGGGTCATTTCTGCATAACTTTAGTTCTGTATATTGGATCTTTAACAAACTTGACCACATGATTTCCCTGTGAAAGGGGAAGAACCCTATTTATTTTGGGGTCATTAGGTCAAAGGTCACCATTACTATAAATAGAATTTTTGACAACAGGGTCATTTCCGCATGATAACTTTAGTTCTGTATATTGGATCTTTAACAAACTTGGCCACATGATTCCCCTGTGGAAGGGAAAAAACCCTATTCATATAGACAGGCATATGTTGTGATGCACACATTTCTTGTTTACAATAATACACAGGTCAATTTTTATTTTGGGTATTCTGTCTATTACAGTTCCTGAGTTATGTCCTTCTTTTCTTTAGCTGAAAACAGGGGTATTTATGGCACACATTCTTCCATTCTTTTGTACAAAGACATGGTATCGTATGGCTATAACTCAGGCCTTTCAGCAAGGGGTGGTATCGGGTTATCTTACCCGCCTAAAACGTTCTTTGGTATCTCCTGATCATGATTTTAAAGACTGTTGTATAAGATATTCTTGAAAATTGTTCAAATTTTAATAAAAAGTACCGTCTGTAAATAGTGAAGTACTGATACTCTTGAAAAATATTGAAAGCCCTGATAACTATTATGTAAAAGATTTTTATCATGTAACATCTAATACTCCCCTATTTTGAGATAACATCTCCAGGATATCAATTTAAAAAAAAAACTACTGACATGACCTCTTGTTGTACATTTATTTAGTAAATGTCTACAAAATATATATGGCCTATCAAGGAAACAGTTACACTGTGTAAAATGTCCTGCAGGTGTTGTGATTTACTTAACTTTATTGACAATTTATGTCCATATCTGTTATTATTAAGTATTAGTCCACATGTTTATTGTGAAATTACATACAAGGGGAAATAACTCTAAGCTTCTTCTCTAGTCTTTGCTTGCTGAAAAATAATCTTAAAAATAGTTATATTCAGTATTTAAGAATTTTTAAGACAGGAAAACATATTATTATTCTTTATTAACGTACTGGTATAATAATTTTGACTAGAGATGTATGCAACTGACTTATATACAAAAAAATGTAACTGCTGATGACCGTTTACAAAATAAGGATTTTTTTCTATAGACAATAATATGGTGCATTTATTTGTACATGAGGTTTAATAAAATATTCTGATATTTTCATGGTATATTTTGAAAGTTTGTTGATTTTGTCAATCAGCAAATTAGACTTATTTTGACACTAAGCTGAACTAGTAGTAGTACTGGAATGAAGTTGTGAACTTAATTGCACAGCAGTTGTGGGTTAGCTTCAACATTTTATTCAAAATTGATCAATTATAACTGATAATATTTTACAAATTTTATGCTGCTGATCAATATCCTTTTAGCCAGTTTGAATCAATTTGTAAACCAAATAAGACTCTTTGTTTCTTATAAAATATTTTCTAACTAAAACCATACCATTTGTGGTATCTGGCCTGAAAATATCTGGCTGGATAAATTCAATATTAAATTAAAAATGAAAGCTATATGTAATGGTGTCATTGTTTCAATATTAATGTTAGTTGTGAAGCAATTGAAACAAATTACAGTGACATGTATTTTACAGGGATGATTTTTATCAGTTATTTAACTGATTTCAGTTATTTTTCCTTTGAAAGTTGCAGGACACAGTCAGAGCAGGTCAAAAATGACTCTTTTGAAAGGGGGTGTAGATTGTTTCAACTATTTTCCAACAATTTTCAGTTATTTCATTTTCTAACCAGAATCATCCCTAATTTTAAATCCTACTTATCTGTAGATTGTAACTCATGACAGGAAATAGATTATACTAGCCTAAATCCTGCTGCTCAAATTTAATTGCAAATTTGAAAATGAATATTTTTTTGTGCTGAAGGGGAGGTAACTCTTATTGGTTTTCATATTGTTATGGTTTATGATCTCAATAACAATGACAGACGCTCTGATTGATTAGTCACCTTTTGATAAATGTTGGCTGAAAGGTGTAAACAAAGATGACAAATTATTAATATTTTAAATGGATAGGTAAAAATGTCCAGGTAGATTACTCAGAGATCTAAGTGAATTTGGGAATGTTATTTGTGTTTTTAAATGTTTACAACAACTGGACACTAAAAGGAAAAATATTACGACAGGATTTTGTATCAAGATTTTGTATCAATTCCACTTAACGCTGAGAACAAAGGAATCTTAAATTGACCAGAAAAAAGAAAAATGGAAAAGATTGTTTAAAAAGGAACTTGATATTTTTGAAGTGAGGATTTTAATATTTAATTGGTCTACTTGTACATATTAACAGAGGATTAGTACCACCTGGCAAGCCGACAATTATCAGAAGAGGATTTTTATTCAAACTGGAAAATAGTTAGATTACAGTTATAAAATGTATTTGTTGTTGAAGTCAAGGAGAACCTTTTGAGAATATTGGAAGATTTATTATTGCAGTGAAAATTTGAGACAGTATCCTAACCAGCTTCAACACTTTTTTTTAAAACACAGAATAATACATGTCAGTGTCATTCTGAATTCATAACACTATTGTCATGTGATTCTATTTTAAGGACATAAAAATATTAATTGCAATTATAAAGTCAGGTGTTTTATGATAATTTGTGAAGTTCATTAGTTGTCATTTTTGTGAACCTTTTTAAATCAAGTGTCAACATTAAATTACCTCATACCAGTTATCAGATTACACACTACCAAATATACAGGTAGACTATAAATAAACAATTAAACAATTTCCTATCTATTTTTTGGGGGAAAAATTAACAGGACAAAAAGGTATATTTTGTTTAAATTTTAAACAATTGTTCTGATTTGAAAAAGCAAGAGTTAAGAATTATTAATGAAGAAATGAAATAAAAGAAGAAAAAAAAACCATGATTTTAAATAAAATTTAAAAATTTAAAATTCAAAACAAGATTTTAACATTTTAAATTCAAAACAATATATTTTAAATGATCTTGCATGGTAAATTGAGTTGTTATCTATTTAAATACCACATAAAACCTTTGAACATTTTAAGTTGATTTAATGTTTTAAGGTAGGGTTTTTACACACAAGTAGAATGTAAATTGGAAAAAATTAAAATGAAAAGATTTCAAAGAATTGAGTTTATTTTAATAGATGAAAATTTCAATAACTTATTTATGTCACAAGATAATCTCTCAGTGTGAATCATATTGTTATTATATGGTTATCTGAAACTATAAAGGAAGATAAATGTGGGATTTTCTAATCTGGATTTAAATAAATAAAATGTCTACCTGTGACTAAATAGGGGTAAAATACTTTATAAGTACTTTCGACTTTTTATTACACATTGAGTGACAGAGTTGTTGACTTTCTGGAAAAATCACTAGTAAATAGTTTGAATCCCTGTAATTTGTGGTTGTAAAAATTGAAAAGAAGGTAATTTTATGGTGCATTGAGAGGAGATAAATTACATAAGGAAGAAATTACAATCTTTAAATGAGAGACCAACATTTTGTTTATGGACATGGCCTTTCAGTACAGAGTTAATTGTTGATTGTCTAAAACCATTAGTATGCTGTTTGTTCTGATGTCTTGCATGAATGGAGGCTGACCACAGAGGGAATTATTCATAAGAGATTAAACTAATGATATGGTTATTGAGTACAAGGGATTTTTAGCTGTGAAAATGGACTAGGTGATGAACTTTACATTCACTGTCTAATGGACTGGAAATTAAACTAGTAATTTATTTCTGACAAGTAGATTATCTTTAGAAGTATTATAACATTGATTTAGAGACAAAATTAAATCCAGGAAGAGAAGGAAATTGGGATCAAAAACATCTGGACATCTTAGAAATGTGTTGATGAAAAATTTGACAGAAGGTACATAAATATTGATATACCTGAGGGACATTTCATAACTCATATGTCCTCAGATAAAGTGAGGTACAAGAATTGTTTTTTTCTGGATAGAACATTGCTAATGTAAATTACACACATGTTCTGTGACATGATCATATTTCATGTACTCTAGTTGTTGTATAGGTGCATTTTAGTACAATTTATTGTTTTCCTACCTGGTGACGGTAATGTGCATTGTGTAGAACTACATCTTTTGTTCATTCATGACACATGTACAAGTGCTTGCCAATTAACACAGCAATTAGGATTTACAAAAGCTGTTATCAATTTGTGTTGTGGATTTTTATATGTTTGTTTATTTATCCAATTTTAGTTACTCAATTATAAATAAACAGCAGGAAATGGATTAATTTTAACTGTAAGTTAAATTGGTTGTAAGGTTGTGCTGGTATACTAGTCTGTATTTACACAGTAGGAAATGATGGAAGATCAAAGTGCTATCTCTCACACTTGATGAAGAGGCAGAAATAGACATCTGTTCTTGTGATAAATCCTGAAGCTTGTATGTACATTGCAGTGGAAATATACATCCTATTCACAAGTTGATTTTTTTGTTGGTGAAATCTTCAAGGTCATATCAACCAGACAAGATTCTTGGTGTTGTATTCAGGGTGATTTTTGTTTCAGAGGTGTAAAATACATTAATAAATTACTGGTAAGGGCTCAGCCATATGATGGAAACTTGATGACCATTTGTTATTGTTTGTTTATATTGATGATGGTACCTTTTATTAATTGTTATGCAGCATGTTATGTTAGTGAGGAATGGAACCAAAATGTACATATCTGAGAGCAAATAGCAAGCAGATCAAATCTCATAGAAAGAAATTAACTCAGGACAGAGATAGCAGAAAGTTTAACCACTCACCAGAAAAACAAAGTGCTGCCAAGAAATTTTTTCATAACGATAATTTTTTGAATATCAAATTCCAAGATCTTGATTCATCAAATGATTTTAGATACCTCAAGCATGGATTCCTAGGGGAGAACGACTTTGAAGACTTCAAAGAAGAATTGGTTAATTTTAAAAAGTTAAAAAATGAATGTGAGGGGGAGTTGTTATTAAAAGCAACCAAGACGGAATCTAATTCTAGAAAAAGTGTTCGTTTTAATGATAACATGATGGAATTTCTTAACACGGACGAACACTTTCAAGAATTTGACAGAGTATTTGAAACATTTAAAAGTAAACAAGTAGCAGATAATATTGACCAAATTCGATGGTCGTGGAAACAATACAGTGAACAAAATGACAGTGATGAGGATGATGATAATAGAACAATAAGAAACGATGAAAGTTTAGATGATTTAGACGATGAAGACTTATTAGATTCTACATTAGATGAAACTTTGACAGACTTCTTTGACAACGATGAAGATTTTAAAGAATTTGAGTTGGAATTACAAAAACTAAATGCAAAACGACGTTCTCGGGTATTATTGAACAAAATAAATAGAACTTCAGGTTGTGATATTAGAGCGGAATTAAAAGCATTCTGTGATAACGACCCAACTGAAAAACATGATGCGATGGTGGCGGAGCCGCGACTGTGGAATTCAGGTGGTGAATGGGATTTTATATTCAGTAAAATCAAGCGTCATAGTTGTCTTTCACGTTCAAGTCTTGCGGCTAGCTGTAATAGTATTCAAGAGGATTTAACTCTTCCCGACTGTGATTGTGTCTTCCATACTGATACCAAATATAATAGTGACAAATGCTCATCGTGCGATAATTTAAAAAATATCGAATATCAAAATGGTGGTAAGTTTTACATAACCTTGATATATACATTTTTGTATTTGAATGGGATGGGGGAATGGTGATCATGTTACTAACAGGTTGACTTGTTGAAATCATTTCTTTAGGGCTCACAACACTTGCAAAAAATAGGAAGACTTGACCTCTCACAGAGAGCATCAGGGAGAAGTGAGGGAATTATTTTACAATATGTATGTTGTTGGTTGATTCCGTTCAGTTTGAAGGTCATTTAAGTTGTTTTACTAAAATGTTGGGTGTGTTTATGGTCAGTTTGGAAGTCCTGGATGTTATTTCCAAATATTAGTGTGAAGGGGGGGGGGGATAACCATTAGTGTATATGTGCACATCTGTTTGAAGATGCTGCTTTCTCTAAGCTCCCATACATCTTTAAGTCTTATCTTAAACAACAATACCATCTGTTATTTGTATACAGAGAGATTTTCTACTGATCAGTTAATTTGTTAATTACATACATGAATAAAACTTGTAAGACATAATAAGGTTATGTCTAGGGTCACCATGACTACTTGTACAACAATATGTACATGTAGCTAGTCTCTCCTAAAAGTTTCGTACAATAACAGTTCTCATGATGAGCACTGGTCATGTGGCCCACGACCAGTAAAACTTTGTTTGGACCAGTAAATTTTGTAGTTTTTGTTTTGATATAAATATGATATTACTTTCAAGAATTTGATTTGGACCAGTAAATTCAAATTTTCATTTTGATGACTGCAATAATATGTACATGTAGTGTCACCTTAAAGTTTCATAAAAGGTTTACCATTTTGAATGACGGTTTTGATACAAGTACATATATAAACAAATATTACCGGTAAATGTTTTGTTAAAATATTGTAATTTTCAAACTATGTATAATGTACAATTTTAAATAAGTATAATTTGGACCTGATCTGGAAGGTCAATTTGGGGTTAAGAAACTATTTATTGTTTGAATGCAACTACATTTAAGATAATAATAATAACCCATAATAAGCAAGTTTGCTATTTCTTCAGGAAAATTGTAACTTGTTTAAACAATAATAATATTAATCATGAAAAAAATTCCACCAAGCTTGGTTTAGGTGCTACATGTATCTTAAGCTTATAGCATTATGAATTGTGAATATAGAAAAAAAAACCATAAGATTTATGTGAAAACTGTGACATTTTAAGTAGTATATATATAACACTAAATGACTAGTTCTTGTGTGAATTTTAATGAAAGATTTTATAATACATTTAAAATTATAGATCTGTTTTGATAGCTTACACTAGTTGTTAGTGTTAGTTGACAGAAACTGACATTGACCTGGACTGTCATCAAACATATCAATCTTACTAATGTTACAATACTTGTCTACATTACTGAGATATAAATCTGATTAATTTATAACAAAATGTGTTATGTCTGTTAATTTCCCCTGGGATATTGATAAAAATGTCCAAAAGGTTATTGGATTTGTATTGGATCATGTCCTTTTTTGTTATAATCTCCTGGGTATACTCAATGGTCAATTAATCATAGCTTTATAAACTTTGTTTTATTGAATTGGTCAGATATAATTGTTATGGATGATGGAACTGTCATGGCCCTGATCAGATGGTACATTTGTAGTTGGATTTACAACTACCTGTCCTATGCAACCAGTGCCTATCACCACTGATGTTGTGAGATCGAATCTCGATCAGGGCGAGGTGTACAACATTATGTGATAAAGTTTGTTAGTGACTTGCGACAGGTCAGTGGTTTTCTCCGGTTCCTCCACCAATAAAACTGACTGCCAGGATATAACTGAAATATTGTTGAAAGTTGAGTTAAACACTATCAAACAAGCAAAAACAAACAAACAAACAGACTAGATTATTATTTTGGTCATGTTTACCTGCTGCCCTTATCCATGACAGTTGTGGCATGTACATGTATCTATTGATGTCAAGGGTTATACACTGGTAATCATTTCGTAATCATTTGGACATTGATAATACCCCTATATATATAAAATGTACTCAAAAGATTATTTTTTAACAAGCAGGGAAATAAAAGCATGCAGATACATTGTACATTGAACCACTCAAATATTTCTACATTAATCATTCTTTTCATAAGATAATGACAAATTTATCTAAGACATATTAATCTTTAAAGTTTTAAAAGCTATCATTGTGCATCAATCTGACATAAGAGCCATGGTAGAAGTCAATGATATCCCATCGGGCATCCATCCTCCAGGGTAAAATTACAGCTTACACTATGTTATTTCAGACCTCAAGACCATGGGCATCCACCCTCTAGGGTATAATTACCGCTTGCACTATATCTTATTTCATACTTTAAGACATTCAGCATCCACCCTTCAGGGTATAATTACTGCTTGCACTATGTCTTATTTAGTACTTTAAGACCATGTGCATCCACCCTCGAGGGTATAATTACCGCTTGCACTGTATCTTATTTCATACTTTAAGACATTCAGCATCCACCCTTCAGGGTATAATTACCGCTTGCACTATGTCTTATTTTGTACTTTAAGACCATGTGCATCCACCCTCGAGGGTATAATTGAGGGTATAATTACCGCTTGCACTATGTCTTATTTCTATAAAATTTGGTAAAATATTTAGGTACATACGTGTGAATCAGATGATGTTTAAATGGATTATGTGGGGGAGCAAATAGGCTAGCTCTATAAAAATTGTGAAAGTAACTATCAAAATTGTTCTTAAATTGTCATTTTTCCTAAGGGAATACATTTAGTTTGTTTGAAAGAGTTGGGGATTGGGGTTCACATTACAAAAATACTTTCATCACTATCATGCAACAGGGGTAACAAGATACAGGAGGGTCTAACCTTTAGGTTGCTAAGCTATTAAAGCTGGGATTAGCCTTAAAGGAAAAGACCAGTCAGTTGAAAAGTTGTTTTAATTCAATTCATTATAACTTGTTATTCGTAAATAACTTATTTAAAAAAAAAATAACACCTTTATTAACATTAATATACCCAATTAAAAATATGAATATTTGGAATTTCCTGTCGTAGTGTAAGCGGCCATGACACCTCTTCATGTGACGTCACGCAGTCAGATCATGTTAGTTGAATAAATAACATGTACAGACCCTGGATCGTTTAACTTAACAGATATTTCGTATCGTTTCGTTTGCGTGTATCGTTCGTTCGTTTTTCGTTTTCTGTTCGTTTGCGTTTCGTGCGTGTAATTTGTTCTTTCGTTTCGTGTATCGTTCTCCAGTTTAATTAGACGAACACACGAAACAAAATACGAACGAACGATACACGAAACGAACGATACACGAAAAGAACTATACACGATACACGAAAAGAACGCACGCTACGATTTCCAGTTTAAAATAATTACTACAATTTCAATCTTACTATTACTAAAAAATTTTAATTAAAGTGTAAACAAAATTTTACATATACAAACATGTATTTCCTTTATTTACATGTACCAGTAATTTTGTACAATAAGG
>MJUT01045361.1:0-14801 GCA_002080005.1 Gigantidas platifrons | reverse complement strand
CAACACATTTAGAATTCGATGTAGCTGAGGCTCTAGACGGGTTTAACAGAGATTCTGACCCAAAGATCAGAAGAACAGCTCACAAATGTCTTACTACCTACAACAGAACTGGTAAATGGAACATCCTGTGAATATACAGAACGGCCTAATATTTACATTGGCTTTATGTGGACCAGGTATATTATTCGCTATTCAAAATGGCGGAGAGACAGACTATGAATCTAGAAATGGCATGGAAAGTAAATGTGGACAGAAAAGATGACATCGTTTGACCTTTGAAAAAACTTTTTTTTATTTTCCCCGAATTAAAGACTAACACCATCTTTAATTGTTGAATATATTTAGAAAAAAGTTTGGATAAAATAATCCTATATGACTTGATAAATAAAACTAATAGAAATGAAAATACATGTGTAATTAACATACTAATAATGTATTGTGGGCTTGAGTTATAGGTTGTGGGTATTTATATACATGTGTAATTAACATACTAATAATGTATTGTGAGCTTGAGTTATAGGTTGTGGGTATTTATATACATCTGGACTTAACATACTAATAATGTATTGTGAGTTTGAGTTATAGGTTGTGGGTATTTATATACATGTGTAATTAACATACTAATAATGTATTGTGAGCTTGAGTTATAGGTTGTGGGTATTTATATACATGTGTAATTAACATACTAATAATGTATTGTGAGTTTGAGTTATAGGTTGTGGGTATTTATATACATGTGTAATTAACATACTAATAATGTATTGTGAGCTTGAGTTATAGGTTGTGGGTATTTATATACATGTGTAATTAACATACTAATAATGTATTGTGAGCTTGAGTTATAGGTTGTGGGTATTTAACATTTGTTCAAACTTTAATGGGCCGTCGTGGCCGTGTTTTACTATTAACTGTGCAAGCGGTGCCTATCACCACTGATATTGTGAGTTCGAATCCCACTCAGGGCGAGGTGTACAACATTATGTGATAAAGATTGTCAGTGTCTTACGGCAGGTCGGTGCTTTTCTCCTGGTAGTCCGGTTTCCTCCATCAATAAAACTGACCACCACGATATAGCTGAAATATTGTTGTAAGTGGCGTGGAAGACCATAAAACCAATCAAACAATAGTTTAGTGATATCGTGGTAGTGAATTTTATTGGTGAAGGGAACCATAATAATTTAAAAAAATGTTGTATAGAGTTCACATGACTATGAAGAGTAACGAACTCACAACTGTAGTGGTGATAGGAACTGATTGTAAGGGTTTAGGGTTATGGTGCTTAGCGCCACCTTTAACAATATTTCTGTTTTATCGTGGCGGTCAGTTTTATTGTTGGAAGAAACCGTAGTACTCGGAGAAAAGTACCGACCTGCGCAGTCGCTGACAAACTTTATCACATGATGTAGTACACCTCGCCTTGAGCGGGATTCAAACTCTCAACAGCAGTGGTGATAGCCACCGATTGCATAGGTAGTTGTAAATCCAACATTATTTTAGTGATATCGTGGTAGTGAATTTTATTGGTAAAAAGTTCACATCACCACAGGGGGTAACCAACTCACAACAATATTTCAGTTACATATCTTGGCGGTCAGTTTTATTGGTGTAGAAAACCACCGACCTGCCGCAAGTCACTGACAAACTTTATCACATCATGTTATATCGAGCACACCTCATCATGAACTCTCAACTTTAGTGGTGATAGGCACTGACTACATAGGTAGTTGCAGATCCAAATACCATTAGAATTAGATGATGTCCACCACAGCCCAAACCCCAAAGGGTATCATCCGCCCGGTAGTCATGTAACAAATGATTAGTAAAGGTAGTGTTCTTTTCTATCAGACATAGATTTCCAGCCGATTTTCTTGATCCAAAAGACTTATAAAATAATTGTAAAGTAGATTTATATGATAACGGTCACGATGGTGAATCAGTGAGTAATTGTTGCTTATCGCCAATTCAGCAATTTTTCAGCTATATCATGGCGAAAACAAGTTAATAGTCAATAAAAAAAAATGATGTCCGCTTTGTACTAGACCAACACGCTTAATTGGATTTGCTTAGTGCTAGTTCATTGGAACAACAGTCCACTGATAGATACTCGGACACATTATATTGATTCGGAGACAACCAGTATTTGTTGCCCTCTCTCCTTAAGGTCACGTGCTTTGCGGAGAAGCAACAAAAAACAATTTTATAGTCCTTGGTTTGACCCGATCGGGGCTCGAATTCACGATCTACCCAACTCGAGTTGAGCACGCTAACCATTACACTTTCGAATGTAGGAAAAAAAAGTCACAGGAAAAAAGTCACGGAAAAAAAGTCACGGATAAAAAGTCACAGGAAAAAAAGTCACAGGAAATAAAGTCACAGTTTATATTTTTAATGAATCATATCAAATTGCAAATGTTAAAAAAATGTTTAATCATTTATTTTTTTATTCAGTTTCATATCATTTCATATTTATATAATATTTAAAAAAAATCTTGAAATTATATTTGTTTTTTTTTATGTCTGTAAAATTCAAAATTAAAAAAATTATGAAATATTCAAATTTAATTTTAAACTTTGCATTTCATATTTTAAAAAAAATACATGTCAAAGAAATGTTTAGTTATTATTTTTTAAAAACAAGGAAGTCTTAAATTTCTTAAATGTTTTTTCAACAATTATCACACACACTATGTTGAGAAATACAAGTAATTTATGCAAAAAGATATTCTAATAAGACAATCATGGTCAATAAAGTCAGAAAAAAGTCACAATTAACACTTGATCAAACAAATATTCACGAGAAAAAACCCTGAAAATTAAATACCCTATAATAATATTCCACAAAATATAACCTACTTGTGACCTTTTTCCTAAAAAAATATTGTGACTTTTTTCCTATGACTTTTTTTCTTGTGACTTTTTTTCCTGTGCCTTTTTTTCCTACCAAAATTGTGACTTTTTTCCCGTTTACCACACCACCAATGCAGTGGGTCACGATGGCCATGACGGTCATACGAGTGTTGACTGATATTAAATAAGACCAGTGTTCTACATACCTATGGACGGATAATTTGTTTTATTTTTCACACGAACGAAAAACCAGATTATTAAATTTTTGGAAACAAAAAAAAAATGCCATTTAAAAAAAATAAGAAGAATTGTTTCTTAGTGAAAACTGCACGTTGTTTATTGTTTGTCTCTCAATTTTTGTTGTTGTTTATTTTATTTTTTTTATTATTCTATTTTGCCACGGGTATGTCTTTCTATGTTGATTGATGATTTTGATGATGTCTTATAAGGTTCTGCCTTTCTTAGATAAAAAGGGAAAAATTGGTTTCTATTTGTCATGTTATTTACAAATTTCACTAGTTTATTTTTAGTACATCGTCTGCACTCTAATTAACTTTCACTGTACTCTATATCTGTGTTTATGTTTAATCTGACTCTCTTTGTTCTACAGATATTTTTAGTTGAGATTAGATTGGTAGTAAGAATAATGGTGTCAGATGTGGGATTATTTGACAATTTGGAATTATTAGAAGGACATTTGCGCTGCAAAATGCCCAAGTTCAATCCTCCTGAGAATTTCAATTTTCACAATCCGTCGGAGTGGAAAGAATGGAAGGAGAGATTCAGCAGATACAGAACTGCTACAAAATTGAACAAAGACGATGAAGAAGTTCAAATCAGTGCATTGATTTACGCCATGGGGCGTGAAGCTGAACATGTTCTCAAGTCGTTCGTTTTCGGAGATGACGAAGACGACAAGAAATTTGATGATGTGTTCAAAAAGTTTGACGATTACTTCGTTCCGAAAAAGAACACTATTCACGAACGTGCAAGATTTCATGAACGGAAGCAAAACCCTGGCGGAAGCGTTGAATCGTTCACCAGAAGTCTTTATGAACTTGCCGAAAATTGTGATTTTAAGGACAAAAACGATCAAATTAGAGATCAATTAGTGACCGGAATTCTTGACAAAGAATTATCAGAGAAATTACAACTTCAGTCGGAAATAACTCTAGATAAAGCCATTCAGACGGTAAGACAATCAGAAATCGTTAAATCACAAATAAAAGACCAAAGTACACATTCATCGAAACACCTTGATGCAGTCAAAGTTCAGAGCAGACATTTACCACCAAGACACAAGCAATCAAGTGCCACATCCAAACAGGCTATTAATAAACAGAACGCAAAGAAAGCAATACGTGGTACCGACAATACACAATGTTCACGCTGTAACAGGAGACACGGGAAAGATGTACCTTGTCCGGCAAAGGGACAAAAGTGTAGAGCATGTGGAAAATACAATCATTTTGAAGTGTGTTGTCGAACAAAAGAAGTCCGTGAAGTAGTGCGAAGTCCAGGTGAACTCGACTATGAAGAATTCTACCTAGGATCTATCACATGTGATCAGGATGAAAAGCCATGGGAAATAACCTTGAACATTAACAATACACCTGTTACATTCAAGATTGACACTGGGGCCGATATTTCTGTTATGTCTGAAATTACTTTCAATTCTTTGTTAAAGAAACCAAAATTGCATGTCACAAATTCTGTTTTGCACAGTCCAGGTGGTCAATTAGTATGCAAGGGCAAATTTGAAGCAAAAACAAGTTTCAAAAATCATGATTATTGTTTTAGTATTTTAGTAATTGCAGGGGCACAGGCTAATAACTTGTTAGGTCGAAATGTAGCTAACCGAATGAATCTCGTGAAGCGTGTTGAATAAGTCAGTGTTTTTGGCTCATGTGGCTTAGTTAAATGCAAACCTGTGAAAATTACGCTCCGCGAAGACGCAAAGCCGTATTGCATTAACACCCCACGTCGCGTTCCATTTCCCATACTTCCGAAAGTCGTGGACGAGCTCATGCGCATGGAACGTGAAGGAATCATCGAAAAAGTCACGGAACCGACAGAATGGTGCGCGCCGATGGTGCCAGTCATAAAGAAAAACGGGAAGGTCAGAATATGCGTCGACTTAAAGAAACTGAATGGGAACGTGAAACGTGAACACTTCATGTTACCAAATCTCGTCGATATATCGCCAAAACTTGTTGGTTCTACGTGCTTTTCGAAATTAGACGCTTCGAGTGGATTTTATCAAATACCGTTACATGATGACAGCGCAAAGTTGACTACATTTATCACGCCATTTGGAAGATTATGTTTCCGTCGTGTACCCTTCGGAATAACTTCTGCTCCAGAGATTTTTCAGCGTGAAATGTCGGAAATGTTGCAGGGACTTGACGAAGTCCATGCTATTATCGATGACGTTTTGATCTACGGGGAAACACGCGAGGAACATGATATACGGTTAGACAATGTCATGGAAAGAATACGCACTTCGGGTCTCAAGTTGAACCAAGATAAATGTGAATTTAGGAAGTCGAAACTCGAATACTTCGGACATGTTATCGGAAGCGATGGCATTAGACCGAACCCGGAACATGTACGAGTTATCAAAGAACTCACAGCTTCCGGAAACGTTAGTGAACTCAGACGAACAGTCGGTATGGTCAACTACCTAGGGCGTTTCTTGCCGAATCTGTCGAGCGTTATTAAGCCTCTCACGGATTTGCTAAAATCGGATGTTACGTGGTTGTGGGGACCGCAACAGGAGAAAGCTTTCGCTACGGTCAAAGAAATGCTAACTGACACTCCGGTTCTGGCTTACTATGATCCGAGTAAGGAAATAGTCGTTAGCGCAGATGCAAGTAGCTATGGTCTTGGAGCCGCTGTCTTTCAGCGTGAAGAAAATGAGCTCAAGCCGATCGCGTATTGTTCGAGGACGTTGTCCGAAACTGAAACAAAGTACGATCAGATCGAGAAAGAGTGTTTAGCTGGAGTTTGGGCTTGCGAGAAATTTGCTCGATATCTTGTCGGATTGCCCACATTCAAACTTTTAATGGATCATAAACCGCTTGTTCCGCTGATTAACAAACAAGATCTTGACCGTACACCGTTGCGATGTCAACGTTTACTGATGATGTTGCGTCGTTTTAACGTCGAAGCCGAATACGTTGCTGGAAAACACCTAATTGTTCCAGACACTCTATCGCGTTGTCCGTCCAAGTTAAAGGAAGATTTTATGACCGATGAAATTCAGTTATTCGTTGAAAGGGTCGAGTTGTCAAGACCGATATCGGACATGAAGCTAAATGAGATTTGCGACGCAACCATGGATGACGATGTATTGCAAAGCGCAATTCAGTTTACGAAATGTGGATGGCCAGATCGCGACAACGCGATGAAAGATGGTGTCAAGGATTATTTTTCGTTTCGAAATGAATTGTCGGTGGTGAACGGATTTCTACTGTACAGAAATAGGATTGTGATACCGGAATCGCTCCGCACTGAAATCTTGGATTTGATACATGCCGGTCATCAAGGAGTAACCAAATGCCGTGAACGTGCTGCGACATCCGTATGGTGGCCGCGGATTTCCGCCGATATAGCGAAGAAGGTAGACCAATGTGACTTTTGTATGATGCATAGACCGACTCATCGTTGCGAACCATTAAAACCTACCGTGCTGCCGGATAGGTCATGGCAGAAAATTTCCGCTGATCTATGCGAGATTGAGGATAAACGATATCTGGTCGTGATAGATTATTTCTCGCGATACATTGAAATTGTTTTTCTTACGCGAATAACCAGCGATCAAGTAATAGGAAAACTGAAAAATATCTTTGCGCGCTGGGGTATACCAGAACAGATAGTCACCGATTCGGGAACGCAGTTCACGTCAGCTACCTTTAAGAAATTCGCGAAAGCTTACAATTTTCAGCAGGTATTCTCGAGTCCGAACCACCATCAGGCTAACGGAGAAGCCGAAAGCGGTATCAAAATAGCGAAACGAATACTTTACCAAGATGACATTTTCTTAGCTCTTATGTCGTACCGAGCTACTCCGATCGCCGCTACAGGAGTCAGCCCCGCTGAACTGATTATGGGTAGGAAAATAAAGACCACATTACCTGTCGTTCCAGAAAAGCTAAATCCGAAATGGCCGGATTTTAAAAAAGTTCGAGAGAACGATACAAAGATGAAACGCAGTTATGAGCAGTATTACGACCGCTCAAGTCGACCGTTACCGGAACTTAGCATTGGCGAACGTGTGAAAATCAAACTCGATAATGAAAAACAGTGGACTAATACGGGCGTCGTTTCAAATGCAGACTACAAAGCATTATTGATACGCCACAGGGTAAAATCAGGAGAAATCGACGACATCTAATGCCAGATACGGAATGTGTAGCAGACCAGTCTTCCCTGACTGTAACGGAAGACCGAAACGCAGAGCCGACCGAAAAACATCACGATGCCATTCCGTTAATTGACAATCATGATACCGATTTAAGACCGATTAACCCCGATGTCAAGATGACGCGTAGCGGGCGTGTCGTGCAGAAGCCAAAACGGTTTGAGGGCTTTGTCATGAATTGAGTGTTTTACCTTAGTTGTAGTTCATATAGTTTAGTTTTTGCTTGTTTTACTATAATAGTTTTTTCACAATATTTCACACTTACTTTTCAAAATTGTTTAATAGAAAACAAAAATGTAAAAGTTCTGGGTAGTTAAATTTTCTTTTGGCTTATTGCTTTACTCGAAGAAAGGGAGATGTCATGTTATTTGCAAATTTCACTAGTTTATTTTTAGTACATCGTCTGCATTCTAATTAACTTCCACTGTACTCTGTATCTGTGTGTATGTGTAATCTGACTCTCTTTGTTCTACAGATATTTTTAGTTGAGATTAGATTGGTAGTAAGAATAATGGCGTTGTGTTTTGATTTCGCCTATATGTGAATCCCTGACACTATTGATGTGAAGTTATCACAGTATATTGTAGCATAACTGCTTGCCATAGATTCTTGATGATCAAGAACGATAACCCTAAACAGTGTATTGTAAATTGACAGGTAAATGTTTTTGGCGTACATTATTTCATCATATTAATTGCTACTAGTTACTGATATAATTTATTAATTAACATAATGATCTAGTCTTTAGCAAGTCACAGAAATTTACATTAACTCATTATTATGTTGTTTAGTAACGAAAATAAAAATAAATCAAATTTTTACTTTCGTTTTTCATAGCCGCAGTGTTAATATCATATCCTCGTGTGATGGGTTTTCGTACTATTATCGATTTTCCGATATAGCGATTAACAGTGTTAACCCTTCATTCATATGACGATTGGAATTTTCAAAGAATGGCTAGTTAAATATTTCTTTGTACATAAGATAGTTTTAAAAGCCATTCTTATATTTTAATATACTCTCTATTATCTGGCAACTTTTGCTGTCAGTAAAATGGAGTCATATGTTTTCATATGAAGTAAAAACAGGGCCGATATATGGGATGGAAACAAATATAGCATCCGGAAATGACTGTTTTTAAAATTTTATGATTCTGGCTATCTACAAATCATACTACATCTAAATAAAATAACAGAATGTTTGAAAATGACCACTTTCAAAATTGCGTTTACATTTGATGTTTTTTTTAAGTGCTGAAACCACATGCACTGCTGACGACATGTATTTTATATATAAGACACAGGCACATTTCAGTCAGCTCTTTTGTTTACAAGTATGATCAGTGATCCCCATGACAGTCACTTGACAGGAAGAACCGGTGTCTGAGAGGCAGAAGACATAGTTCAATTTTATATAGCCCTTCTGGATTTTTTCCCAGCTACTTTATAAATGAAGTAAATTTTTAGCATTACAAAAAGTATGGTTCAGTAGGTAGGTTCACTATTTTTGGTACTTGCATCTTTAAAAGCAACTTGAACATTTTCGACAGATGTCACGTTGGAGTCCTGTTTACGTTCCAGAAATAGAAACCGGAAGACACGTCAAAAATAACGCATGTGCTGTGGAAATCAAAATAAAATGGATGATACGAAAACATATGTCATACGAAAACATATACCGGGACAATACCATGTAAAGTGTAGAGGGAAATGAATACTGAACACCCCCGGGATTTGTAATCAAATTTACCAATTTATAATCAGATCGTCAAAAAAGTGTTTTAAATTTAGTATAGGAGAGTCAAATATTCAGTTTTCTGATACTCTAGTTGTCGTCATGGTACATATAACATACAGTGTACGTCATATTGTGATATATTGAATATCCACAGTTAAGTTCACAAAATAGGACAAACATAACAAATACAACGATTTAAAGAAGGACGGTTTTCTGTATTGTTTTGTTGATCAACATTTTTGTTTAGATTTTCACTGATACCACTGACCCAAATTAAACCAAGCGTGGCTGTAGTGATCCTTAGTTGATCCTCTTACACATTTGTATTTGACAGCTCAGCCAGCAGTTCAAATGACACCGTTTTTACTAAGCATCGATATTTCTTGAATTGTCCAGTGTAAGTCAAGATATTCTCAAATTATGATTTTAACTGCATGGGAATGAGTAGTTCAACAAATATTCAGCGTTCTTCTGTTAAATCGGTCTCTCAGTCGATGTGTACCAAATATGCAAATTATACATATTAAGATCATATTTAAATCTTCTACTCAGAACCCACTGAATCAAATATAAGAAAACTTACTTTGGATGGCCCTTGAGTGGCACCCTTTCAAAATTGTGTCCCACAGCCTCACTCTCCATTCAAGATGGCAGTTGTTACTAAGAAAATGTTGTTTTTTTCTATAATTATCCATTTCTGCCTTATTGTAAGTCAATATGAACTCATAATTTACCCGTAGTTTAATGGCAATGAGTAGTTCATCATATATTCAGGATTTTTTTCTGAATTTTATTCTTTCAGATGATTTTTGATATTATGCAAATTTCTCTTAATCTTTTTCTTAGAACCAGCTTACCTAAATTTAACCAAGCCTGGCTTGGATGGTTCTAGGAGTAAACAATTGTGTTCGACAGACCTGACCTCCAATTCAAGGTGGCCGCTGTTACTAAAAATAAAAAAATACTGCATTTTTAGCTCACCTATGTGAGCTATTACCATCACTTGGCGTCCGCCGTCCGTCTGTAAATTTTTTCAAAAATCTTCTCCTCTGAAACCACTGGGACAATTTAAACCAAACTTGGCATGAATCATTCTTAGGGGGTTCCCTTTTAAAGTTATGTCCGATGATCCTGCCGACCAACCATCGTGGCCGTTATGTCTATAAATAGAACATAGAGGTAAAATCATAAAAAAAATCGGGAATGAAATTTTAATTGTCCATTGCTGCTTTAGTATAAGTCAAAATGAGCTCAAATTTTAACTGCAGCTACATGGCATTCAGTAGTTTAACATATATTCCAGGTTTTTTCTGTGAAATTTTTCTGTCAGCCGGTTTATACCGATTATGCAATTTAGGCATATTTTGGTAAAAGATCACATTTAAATCTTCTTCTCTGAAACCTTTGAACCGAATTAAACCAAATTGTGTATGTCTGACAGCTCCACTCTACATTCAAGATGGCTGCTGTTTTTTTGTTTTTTTTTGTAATTTTACTTTTTATTGTTGCCTAATTAACAATTTACATACATCATGTTCTTGTCTACATAATAAATATAAATGTATTGTATACAGGTAGATCATGCAAAAGAGTTTATCTTTTAACTATACCATATACAAAGTATCAACAATGTAATAACCAAAAAAAAACCCAAAAAAACCCAGCTATAAAAAGTTTTCCATGGCTTAATACAATTTCTAATTTTATCAAATTGTTCCATGTTGGACCCGGTCACAGACAAAAGCCTTGCACTATTTTGAATGAGGCGCTTCCAAAGATGGCTGCTGTTATGAAAAATAGAAATTTCTTCAATTGTCCATTGCTAGTTTATTATAAATCTAAATGATCTCAAATTTTTATTGCAGCTACATATAAATGAGTAGTTTAACATGTATTCCGGGTTTTTCTGTGAAATTTTTCTTTCAGTCGAATTATACCGATTATGCAAATTAGGCATATTTTGATAAAAGATCACATTTAAATCTTCTCCTCTGAAACCCCTTAACCGAATTAAACCAAACCTGCCAGGGATTGTCCCTGGATGAGCCCCTTTCAATAGTGTGTCCGACAGCCCCACCCTCCATTCAAAATGGCTGCTGTTACTAAAAATAGATTAAAAAAAAATAAATCAAAATGAACTCAAATTTTAACTGCAGCTACATGGCAATGAGTAGTTTAACATATTCTGGATTTTTCTGTGAGATATTTTTCAGCCAGTTTATTCAGTTTAGGAATATTATGAGATAAAAATCACATCAAAATCTTTTGCTCAGAAATTTTAGTTGAAATGATCTTTGGGTGGCCCAATTTCAAAATTATGTGTAACACCCCCATTTTCTGTTTCAACTTTAGATGTCAAATTGAAAACCAGTTGATCGATTACAGGCTCATGAGATCATCTAGTTTATAATTCTTAGCTCACCTGACCCAAAGGGTCATGTGAGCTATTGCCATCACTTTTCGTCCGTCGTCTGTTGTCCGTCCGTCAACATTTCACATTTTAATCTTCTCCTCAGAAACTACTGGGCCAATTGCAACCAAACTTTTGTGGAATGGTCCTTGGATGGCCCCCTTCCAAAATTGTGTCCGGTGTTCCCGACTTCAAACCAAGATGGCCGCCAAGCTAAAAATAGAAAAAAGGGGGGATGAAATTTCAATTGTCTATTGCTGCTTAAGTATAAGTTAAAATGAGCTCAAATTTCAACTGCAGCTACATGGCAATGTGTCGTTTAACATATATTACGGGTTTTTCTGTGCAATTTTTATTTCAGCCGATTTCTACCGATTATGCAAATTAGGCATATTTTGTACATTTTGTCCTTTATTTCAAAAACTATGAGAGATAGATGTTAAATTCAAGCTGCATACATGTTCAGCATGTCAAGATCTACCTACCCTGCAATTTTGAAGTAAATCTGATTTTTTTTTCATCAAATTTTTTCAATTTTAATACTTTTCGTCTTATATTTCAAAAACTATAAGAGATAAAGGTTAAGTTTAAATTGCAAAATTATGTACAGACCCTGGATCGTATAAGTTTACACTATGCACGAAACGCAAACGAACGAAAAACGCAAACGAAACGATCGGAAAACGAACGAACGCTTCACACGAACGACACGAAAAACGCACGATATACGAAGCAAACGCACGATACACGAAACAAACGCACGATACACGAAGCGAACACACGATACACGAAACTAACGAACGATACACGAAACGAACGCACAATACACGAATAGTATCGTGTTATTATTTGAATGACTTTTGTGCAAATTGATGTGATTAACTTCTGTAATCTTATATTTTATAAGCAAGTTATTTATAAAAATGATAAATTAGTCGGTAAAGTAATAGGATAATAAAATTTATATTAAATAGTTTATATTACCAATGTGTTTAATAATTATATTGATGATTAAATTTTAAATCTCATATATTTGCTTTCCAAATATGACTGACTATTTATATAATTAAAAAAAAATTATATTTATTTAATTATATAATTATACAGAATTTATATTTATATAATTATATAATTATACAGAATTAATATTTATAATTATTCGGATTCTGAATTGACAATTCCAACCAGATATAGGTGTATCAGTTATTTTCTCGGTTAAGCTGTCCGAGAGGCGTGCGGCTTCAAAAGGTCATATAATTGTTAATTAGGATGAAATTACAAATGTAAGAAATGACATTTCACACCTGCAGTGCATGTATTTCCCAGGTGAAACTGCCAGAGGCGTTTGTTTACATACATGTAGACGATTTCTTGTTTATTTGTCCTAGAGTAAATTATAGAAAAAAATGCATTTATTAAATATGTTTTTTCCTTATTGTACAAAATTACTGGTACATGTAAAAAAAGGAAATACATGTTTGTATATGTAAAATTTTGTTTACACTTTAATTAAATATTTTTTAATAATAGTAAAATTGAAATTGTAGTAATTATCTTAAACTGGAAATCGTAGCGTGGGTTCGTTTCGTGTATCGTGTATCGTTCTTTCCGTGTATCGTTCGTTTCGTGTATTAGTCTAATTAAACTGGCGAACGATACACGAACGAAAGAATAAATTACACGCACGAAACGCAAACGAACGGAAAACGAAAAACGCACGAACGATACACGCAAACGAAACAAACGAAAAACGCAAACGATACGAAATATCTGTTAAGTTAAACGATCCAGGGTCTGTAGCATGTCTAGATCTACATACCCTGCAATTTTGAGGTAAATCCCATTACCCATTTTGGAGTTGTTGCCCTTTTTTTCATCAAATTTTTAAAAGTTTAATACTTTTCGTCTTATATTTCAAAAACTATAAGAGATAGAGGTTTAGTTTAAATTGCAAAAATATGCAGAATGTCAAGATCTACCTACCCTGCAATTTTGAAGTAAATCCCATAACCCATTTTGGAGTTATTGCCCTTTTTTTCATCAAATTTTTTAAATTTTAATACTTTTCGTCCTTTATTTCAAAAACGATAAGAGATAGGTGTTAAGTTTAAACATAAAAAATGATTACCCATCTTGGAGTTATTGCCCTTTTTAGCTCACCTGACCCAAAGGGTCATGTGAGCTATTGCCATCACTTTTCGTCCGTCGTCTGTCGTCCGTCCGTTAACATTTCACATTTTAATCTTCTCCTCAGAAACTACTGGGCCAATTGCAACCAAACTTTGGTGGAATGGTCCTAGGATGGCCCCCTTCCAAATTTGTGTCCGGTGTTCCCGGCTTCAAACCAAGATGGCCGCCAAGCTAAAAATAGAAAAAAGGGGGGATGAAATTTCAATTGTCTATTGCTGCTTAAGTATAGGTTAAAATGAACTCAAATTTCAACTGCAGCTACATGGCAATGTGTAGTTTTACATATATTACGGGTTTTTCTGTGCAGTTTTTCTTTCAGCCGATTTCTACCGATTATGCAAATTAGGCATATTTTGTACATTTTGTCCTTTATTTCAAAAACTATGAGAGATAGATGTTAAATTCAAGCTGCATACATGTTCAGCATGTCAAGATCAACGTACCCTGCAATTTTGAAGTAAATCTGATTACCCTTCTTGGAGTTATTGCCCTTTTTTCATCAAATTTTTAAAATTTTAATACTTTTCGTCTTATATTTCAAAAACTATAAGAGATAGAGGTTTAGTTTAAATTGCAAAAATATGCAGCATATCAAGATCTACCTACCCTGCAATTTTGAAGTAAATCCCATTACCCATTTTGGTGTTGTTGCCCTTTTTTCATCAAATTTTCACAATTTTAATACTTTTCGTCCTTTATTTCAAAAACTATAAGAGATAAAGGTTAAGTTTAAATTGCAAAATTATGTAGCATGTCTAGATCTACCTACCCTGCAATTTTGAAGTAAATCCCATTACCCATCTTGGAGTTATTGCCCTTTTTTCATCAAATTTGTAAAATTTTAATACTTTTCATCTGATATTTCAAAAACTATAAGAGATAAAGGTTAAGTTTAAATTGCAAAAATATGCAGCATGTCAAGATCTACATACCCTGCAATTTTGAGGTAAATCCCATTACCCATTTTGGAGTTATTGCCCTTTTTTCATCAAATTTTCAAAATTTTAATACTTTTTGTTTGGAGTTATTGCCCTTTTTTTCATCAAATTTTTTAAATTTTAATACTTTTCGTCTTATATTTCAAAAACTATAAGAGATAAAGGTTAAGTTTAAATTGCAAAATTATGTAACATGTCTAGATCTACCTATCCTACAATTTTGAGGTAAATCCCATTACCCATTTTCGAGTTATTG
>MJUT01045359.1:0-14787 GCA_002080005.1 Gigantidas platifrons | reverse complement strand
TATTTGCACCGAGCAATTGTTGCTGGGCCATTTCTATTTATGGCTATTTATCAGCAATATTATTTAGGATTCAAGTCGGCATCTGCATTATATGAATCCGCATTCAGAAAGAGTTTACTCGGTGCACCGACTCCGTTATTTATAGTCAAATTATTGATGACGTAGTACACACACTTCGGGGAATACACACATCGTGCATTATGGCGCCCGAAGTGAAAGTACAAGTCAACAGACGAAAATGGACAAATGCACCGTCAAATGAAGTTGATACTTCAATCAAATGAAATAATTAAATAACCTAACCTTCAGGTAAACCAGTACTTCCCTGAAAATATTGATAGAAGCGTATTAGTTGACATCTGCATGGATAAAACGTGGAACCAAACATCGCGATAAAAATAGACACGATATACATAAATAAACATGTGTTAAATTACCGGGGCGTAACACTACCCCCCACCTTCTGAAAAAGGATTTGTCCTCAAATATATATATCCCATGCAGATGGTAACTAAATTACTGTATGAAACTTCCTTTTCATACATATAACCATATTAATAATCAACCCATATTAAACTACTGATATCTGGTGCAGAAAGATAAGAGACATGGAATATGAAAAAAAAATGATTTGAGCAACCCAAAAATATATATATAACATTCACAATTCAGTCTCTGTCTGATATACAGTCTGTTTAATACAGTTTATGAATATTGTCCAATGGAATGTTCACCATTTTAGAATCCATTTCTGATACATTAAAATCTCAAATCAGTCTATTTCTGATACATTAAGTCACTATAATAAATACTTTAACACAAACGCATATAAGAGTTGCTCAAATATAATAATAATATCATCACAATAAATACTCAAGATCAATCATCATTATCTAATAGATTGACATATTACTTTCTGCACCAACATCAATAAATAATTGAGGCTCTCCTCAAAACCAATAGATGCATTAACTATAGCACCAATTCCAATTGTAAGCATCCTGGAAATACCCAATTAATCTTGTGTATTTGCAAGAATATAATAATTCACGGCATAATATAAGAATTCACTGCATAATATCATTTTCAAAACTTTAAATCATTCAGAGTTCTTGAGAAAAATGGCTCACAAGAACTCGAAGTGCAACAAGGGTTCTTACATAAACAACCTTTTTAAACTATACTTTTAAAACCACCACCCCCTCCCCCCCCACCGGACAGGGGTACACTATTGAAAATCTCCAACAACCATTGAATTTTCAATACCAAGAACAATAAATGTTCTATATTACGGACACAGAAATAACAGTAGTAGGCCAAGGATGCCATCTACTGCATTAAATTTTGAAGTTGAACATAGTTATACATAATTATATAAATGAAGTTAATCTTGAAGATGGCCTTGCAGAATCTCTACAATTCTCTTCTCTAATAAACAGTGGAGATGAGAAAGGTGGTAAAAATTACATTCCCACTGCAATTCACGAAGAGCAATAATGGTTCTCGGAAATATAGAGAGATCTGAATTGCGACTGGACCGCAAGTAATTTAGGATGTGTACGAAATGACGTGGATCTCTATCCAAGAAATATGGATAAATATTGTCCACACTGTATGGTTTCATTGGTGAATCTTTTAGTACCATGTAAGACAAAATAGATGATGGATCACTTTGTAAGGTTGGAACACAGGTTTCAAACCTGGATCCACCGACATTTAAAATGATTCTAGATTTTTGGCACTCTGCCATGGTCTCCAACTGCAATACGTGCTTAGGACTTGGTTCGTAGGTTGCTTCAATTTCAACAATATTTGATGCAGGTATATATTCATCTGCTGCAAATAGGGAAATACATGTGTCCTCTTCATTAACGCTTTTCACACTAACATTGCTAATATATTTAGCTTTTACTTTAGGACTATGTATTATACAATCATCACAGTTTGTTTCAGTGTTAGCTGAACCAATAATTGGTTCATCTAAACAAATAGTACCAACACTTGGTGATTGCTGTTGAACTTTAGGTGAATTTGATGCAGAGTTTATCGGTGAAATTATATCTGGAATACGAGTACATGTAGGTGGAGAGAGAGTTGGAACATAGGTACTGTGTGGTGGAGCGGTTATTTTGTTCTTCGGTTTAATAACTATTACCCTTGATTCTGGAATAGTTGTGACTGATCTGCTCTCTCTGGCGAATGTTTTCTTTTCCTTTCTGCTACTACACTAGATTTATTCTCTTTATTATGACCTTTATTTCTTTTCTTATTCTCCTTCTCCTTTCGCTCTTTCTTTTTAGTTAATTCAGTTGGTACTATTGGTTGTGTGTTATTTTCAATGGTGATCACTAGCTTTCGACCTTCTCTTTAAAATGTTTGGTATTGTTCTTTTTCTTCCTCACCATATTGATAGTTATTACGACTTACAAATTCTAGGTTCTTGCCTCCTTGTTCTCCAATCCTACAATTTTTGTGCTTACTATCTCTTCTAAGAAAAACCCTCCTGCACTCCGGGCACATATAACCGAAATTAGAATGCTGCTCATCCATGTGCCTCTCGACTTTGAAAGGTCTATCAAAATCATTGTTTTTACACAATCCGCATCTATATAAGGTAACCTGCATAGAAAAATATTCTGCTTGTTATTTAAGTTTTACTAATTTAAATATACACTGTACATGTAAGAAGACATGTAAAGATATAATTTTGGAAATGCAATCTCACCCATTCCAAAATTTTCAGCAATTTGAGTTTATTTTGCAAATTTGTTTGTTTGCTTTTACACTGACATTTTGATACCTTAGTTAAGGAAAATGTCTGTTCACCAATATATAATTTTAATCGGTCATGGTGCACAACCTTGGGTTTTGCTCTAGGACTTCTTTTAATCCTATATATCACATCATTTATTCTTTCTGTGACTAAGAAAGGACCTTGCCTGGGCCTCTGCAATTTAGGGTTTAATCCTTTTTTACGAAGAGGATTATAAAGCCATACAGCATCACCAGCATTATAACTATTAAAATGTTTACTTCTGTCATACAACCGCTTCATATTATTACTAGACAAAGCAATATGCTTTCTAGCAAATTCATGGATCTTTTCTAGTTTCTTCGACAAACTAAAAACATATCCAGAACTATACTCTAGGACAATATAATTGGAATCAGGGTGTCCAATAACAAGATCTATTGGTAAATTAATAATACGGCCAAACATCATTTCATAAGGTGAAACTTTTGTAGTTTCATGAACAGCAGATCGATACTCCATCATAAGTAAAAATATATGTTCATCCCAGTCTTTCTGATTTTCAGATACAAAACTGGCCAGCATATTTTCTATGGTAGCATTCATTTTTTCTACCATGCCATCACTTTGTGGCCTTAAACTTGTCGTTCTGGTTTTGTGTAAACCTAAAAGTTTACACATTTCTTTAAAAACCTGCGACTCAAAATTAGAACCTTGATCAGAGTGAATCTCCATGGGCACACCCAATATAGAAATAACTCTGTCGACCAGCTTATTAGCAACTGTTATAGCTTCTTGATCCCTGATGGGAATAGCTTCTGACCATTTTGAAAAATAGTCACCAACCACCAAAAGATATCGGTTTCCCTTATTTGTCCTGGGTAAAGGACCTAAAATATCTACTGCAATGCGTTCTAAGGCCGCTCCAACATTATATTGTTGGAGTGGAGCATGTGGCTTTTTATTAGGGCGCTTTTTAGACGCACACATATCACAATGTTTACACCAATTTTCTACATCCTGCCTTGGCTTAAACCAAGAAAATCTTTCCCTGACTTTGGAAAGAATCTTTTTAATTCCTAAATGACCCCCAGTGACACTATTATGTAACTGTGTCAAAGCAAATTTTATTAATGTCTGGGGTAATACAACAAGCCATTTTTCGCCATGCCCATCTGCATTCTCCCATTTACGATATAAGATACCTGCTTTTAGATAAAGAGTATCCCATCTAGACCAATGATATTTTACAGCAGAACTACAAGGAGAGACTGTTTCCCATACAGGTTTCTCTCCCTTTTCTTTCCATGATATTAGAAAATTTAGATCTATATCATTTTTCTGATATTCAATCAATTGTTCTGCTGTTAAGTCAAAAGAGCTGTCACTATCCGTTGTGGAAGGATCATTTTCCCGCTCTATGGCTTCATGGTTACTCATAGAGGGTGATTTATCCAATCTTTTACCAGATCGGGTTGTTACGTAAACAACTGCATTTTCTTCAATCATCATCTGATCAGCATAGGTAGAGTTATCTCCCCTGTTATCATTAATATTAATATCATTATTTCCAGAGCTCTTATCCCCTGACTCCATTTCAAGCTGGCATTTTTGCTCTGTCCTGCTACAGTGACTGCAATTTTCTTTATGACAAGGTCTTCGTGACATGGCATCAGCATTTGCATGAGAGCGGCCTGCACGATGTTCAATTTCAAAATCATAAGCAGCTAAAATTTCAAACCATCTTGCTATATAACCTTCTGGGTTTTTAAAATTCAACAACCAACTTAATGCACCATGGTCACTCCTGACCAGGAAATGTCTCCCATATAAATAATGGTGAAAATGTTTAATGGATGCCACAACAGCTAAAAGTTCTCGTCTTGTTACACAATATTTCCGTTCTGTTCCGCTAAAAGCTTTACTATAGTAAGCTATAACTTTCTCTTTTCCATCTTGGATATGAGATAATACTGCACCCATGCATGTATTACTTGCATCTGTATCAAGGATAAAAGAATCCTCATTTCTGGGATAAGCAAGAATTGGGGTATTGGTCAAAGCTTGCTTTAAATTTTCAAATGTCATTTGACATTCATCTGTCAATACAAAAGACTGATTTTTCTCAGTTAATTTATGGAGAGGTCTTGCAATGTTTGCAAAATGAAATAATAATTTGCGATAATAGGAACACAAACCTAAAAATGACCTAACTTCCTTTACATTTTTAGGAACTGGCCACTCTGAAATCGCTTTAGTCTTTTCAGGGTCAGTGGACACACCATATTCGCTTACTACATGCCCTAAATATGTGACACGTTTATGAAAAAATCTGCATTTCTTAGAATTTAATTTTAAATTGGCTTGTTTTAACCTCTGAAGTACTTCTTCAAGGTTTTCAATTTGTTCCTCAAATGTTTTAGCAAAAACTATAATGTCATCAAGATATACAAGACATGTTTTCCAATTTAATCCTGCCACAATTTTCAGCATAAGTCTTTCAAATACTGCAGGGGCATTACAAAGTCCAAAAGCTAAGACAGTAAATTGCCAAAGTCCACTGCCAGGGAAAGCAAAGGCTGTCTTAGGTCGATCCTCCGGAGCGACAGAGACCTGATGATAACCGCTTTTTAAGTTTAACGTACTGTACCATTTTGCTCCAGATAATGTATCATCTATACGAGAAAGTAAGTGAGAATCCTTAACTGTAAAGTGATTTAATAAACGGAAGTATATTGCAAATCGAATAGAGAAATCTTTCTTCCGCAAAATAACAACAGGAGAGCACCAGGGACTAGTACTTGGCTCAATAATTCCTTGTTCTGCCATCTTTTCAATTTCAGCTTCAGCCTCCTGTATTTTTGAAAGAGGTACCCGGCCTGACCAGTATCAATAGTGTGTTCTATCATTTCAGTCCTACCAATATCAGTTGAGGACTTAGAAAAAGAATCTTGAAACTTTAATAAAAGATTCTTAAAACTCACTTTTTGATTTTCTGCTAACTCATTTATATTATTATCAAAAATTGTTTTGATATGTTCCGGCAATTGACTTGTCTCCCTTTGTACATTACAATTCACTGCATTTATATTATGACATTCCTCTATCATGTCAATTTCAATTGGTTCTAACTGAGCAGCAATAGTATTTTCCTGAAGAACATGTTCTTGGTCAGAAATATTCAAAATTTCTATTGGAATAAACCCACAATTAGGTTGTACAACTGCTTTAGTTATTAATAAGCCATGTTTTTCAACAAATTTAGTAACTGGTTCAACTAGACCAGTCTTTCCTTTAACTATTGGGTCCATAGCTCTGCCAGCAACTATGGTTTCACTACATGGGGGGTAGGACAATTTTCTCATATATACCAATCCTACAACAGGTAGCCTCGCCATTATTTTTATATTTAAAACAAGGTATTTCATTACCTCTGTACCTAATACAGCTTTTGCTTAACAGGACATCACAATTATTTATTTCAAGAAAATCCATTCCTAGGATTCCCTCAATTGGTATATTTGCATTCAGAACTTTATGCTTTATTAAATTCTTTCCAAATTTCAATTCAACTGCAATTTGACCAAAAAATGATGAAATTTCACCAGTTGCAGTCTTCATTTTAATATTTACAGGTAAAATTTAAGGTCTCAAGGAAGGATCAATAGTGTAAAGAAATTTGTGGCTTAAAATTGTAACACTAGCCCCAGTATCTACTAACATAAATATGGGTTTACTGCAAATCATTGTATCTATATAAATTCCTTCCTCATGTGTTCCCCAACTACTTATATTTACTGTGGTGGGCCGTTCTGCTGATGTCGAGCTCCGGCCCATGAAGTCGACTGATGATAGTTTCCCAGACCTTGATTTGAGTCATGGTAACTAGTGCTTCTCCAACCATTATTTTGATTATTTCGGTGGTTAAACCGATTATTTCCATTGTTCTTATTATTTTGAGAAAAAGGATTACTTTTTCTCCCTTGGTAGTTATTGGAATATCTATTTCCATTGTTATTTCTGCTTTGTTTTATTTCTTGGGACAAGGTAGATAACTCTTTCCTAAGATCATCTATTATTTCTTTAATATCCTTTCCCATATCTGCATTTTTATATTTGTCTGTAATTACAGGCAATACTGGTTTTGTCTCGCTTACACCAAGCATTTTACCTCGGTAATTATCAGCTTGTTTAAAAGTCTCTAATCTAACTGCTAAAATTTCGGCCTCATTGATATTATAAGGCCTGGCTTCCCTTATCCTGAGACGCATGTCAGGATCTTTCAATGCATCTATGAATTGATATAATGTCAAAACATCAGTAACAGAAGAAGGGGCACCAGGATAAGCACAACGAGTCAACTTTTTAATATCTTGACTGAGAACAGAGAGAGACTCATTATCTTTTCTCACTCTTGTTTGTAGTTGAGCTGAATATTTCAAATCTATGCAAAGACCCAAATATATTATGAAGAGCATGGACTAGACTATCATAATCTCTTCTTTTATCACCATCTAATTCATTGAGAATGGCTCGGGCAGCACCCTTTAAACTGCTAGCCAAACATAATGATTTTATATTATAATTCCAATTTATATTATAATAAGGTAAGCTGCTGATAAAATTTCAAAACATTCTGAGAAACACTACTCAAGTTATCATAAGACATAGGGTAAACATCCTATTTTCCGTCATATCAAGTCCAATAACTCTGGAACGGCACAAGCGAAAATCGTCAAAAATGTAAGGGACCCTCCTCTCTTCACCGGTAAGCTGCTGGTAAAATTTCAAAACATTCTGAGATACACCAACCACTCAAGTTATCATACGACATAGGGTAAAAATCATATTGTCCGTCATATCAAGACCAATAACTCTGGAACAGCAAAAACAAAGTGAAAATCGTCAAAAATGAAAGGAACCCTCCTCTCTTCACCAGTAAACAGCTGATAAAATTTTAAAAGATTCTAAGAAATACAACTCAAGTTATCGTACGACATAGGACGGAAAACACAACGACCAAACGAAATCAAAGGACAATACGTAAAACGATGATCTACAAAACATGACATAGAAAACTAAAGATGGAGTAACATGAATCCCACTAGAAACTGAGGGTGAAGTCAGGTGATCTGGATGACTAGACAGTTCCTGCACCACATGTGGCACCCGTCCTGTTACAAACCTGGTTATAAGTAATAAATGGGGAAAGAATCGACAAACGAAAAAATATCAATATTTCATAAGATAACGCACAGACATATCATATATGTGTAACATGAGGTCAAAATATACAACAAATTGTATGTAAATGTTGAAATTAACAGATAACAGATAACAGATATACGACATGGTAAATACAATGCATGGTTATTTTGACAAAAATATTAAAAAATAATTGATAAAAAAATAAATAAATAACTAAGATGCAAGTAAGTTTCCTTACATACAATGTAACATGATATTTTGATATATAGATTAGCATTGCAAAAAGATATTCAGATAAAAATTAGTTGTTAAGGAGAAGAACTGCAAAATAGACCTGAAAACGAAATCTATAACTGATATCAAATATTTACAAAATGTCTTCAATGGAAACATTTTTATGTGATTATAAAGAACATGTTTCGTCATTCAGGTCGACACCACTGTCAGTTTGTTTGCGTATCTTTGATTTCACAGCCAATATGTTATTCATGTGGTCACTATCAGAAGCAATGATGACGTACGTTTTGGTGTTCAAAGTTCCTTTTCCCTTTTGAATAGGTCTACTTATACATGTACTTCTCCCTACAAAATAATTGTATTATTATAATTTGGGGGGTTAAATGTAGAGTAAGCAGTATTTAGATTATATTCAGGATTAGAACACGTATCGGCACTGTCATGGTTTATTAGATATATTTGTTAATGATATTTACAGTTCTTAAATCATGTAATTATTGTCATAACTCAGATTATCCTACCTCAGGCATATGTGGCCTTATACCATTTTTTGCTATACTGTTTTGTTCCTTTTGGTTTTCTTGCTGACTAAGACTTATAAATTATTTGGTTTTCCAACATTTCGACTTGGTGAGCGTACTTGATGAAGATTATTCCAGAAACGCGTAGTTTACAAAGGGTGAATTGTGTATTTTACGTGTACCGTACGATCAAAGAAATCTGTTATGATATTTGAACTGAAAAATGTTGTAATAAAGGAGATGATTTTAATCAAATGTAACTTATTTAAATAAAATAAAATATTACGACTGTAGCGAAGCCATATTATCCCGAGCAAGTCGTTTCTTAGATAATGTGAAGTACACATTGGAACCTGTTAATGTCACGGATAACTGAGAAACTTGAATATTCGAGTACTCTTTGGTTAAAATTGTTCATCTCTTGGAATTCGATGCAAATATATATTTCTTGTTATTATTCCTCGGGAAAACATACATCAATGATGCAATACGAAAAAACAAATCATAAATGGCTAAACGAATCTGCGTTGGATTTTTTTCCGTAATGAAGTTAGAGATCTATTGACCTAGAGAAAGATTGGGGTTCAATTGACTGGTTCAATCACGGTACATTTCTGTGCTTGTCTCAAGCAAGAACCTGTATTTTCAACGCCATTTGGCATTGTTATTATTTCTGTTCAATGATTTGATATGAGAGGTGATTGTTCGTTTTTGTTTAAATATTGTTGGAATTGCTGACCAAAACTGTTTAAACATTTTGTCATACAAAATTCAATTAAAAATATAACTTAAATATCTCCAATCGAAAATTGACGAAGACTGATAATACATCATATCCGGTGAAACACCATCAAACAACAATCACTCACTCACCCACAGACGTACGAAGTATGCATAATAATGTAAAAAAAATATTGCTTAGTTTATGGTCTATTTAGCTAATATGATAATAGGTGTTACCTAACTTGGGACGAAGTCCAATATTTTTTTTAAACAATATTAATTCGGATATATGGACCTTTAATATTTTTTCAAAGTAGACCGAGGGTGGATCCAGACTTTCTTAAAACATGGGGCAAAAAGGGGCTTCCATCGTTTTCTAAGTCCCGATCTAGGTACGAAACGACCACGTTACGAAACGTCGCATCCGATTTTCTGCACAGATTTAACCATGTATTGACATCCGGTATGTCATTTCCGGTGCATGAAAATTTAGTTATTAGTATATAGAAAACAATTGCTATTTCTACCATAGTTGGGACTTCGTTCCATAAATAGTTGTGAAAAATATTTCCTTACTTTTGTATAATATAAGCACTCCAGTAATAAGACATATTAGTATGGAAACAACCGAAGTGACACCCAATGTAATAATGAACATGTCTGCTGAGTAAGCTTCGGTAGATGTGCTGTTGTATCCAGTCGTAATGCCACCATCGCCTCTTACCTCTACAATAAACAATATGTTTTTATGATTAGCCACAAAATTGATTGAAGTTGACATACGCATATACAATGTTAATTTTAATTTACATTGTACAAGTGTAAGAATTGTTGTTAAATTATTGGTTATTTCAGAGAATATTACATCATGGGCATCATTCTATTTTCATGCATCAACATTTGAAAATATGTTATATCTTTCTATCAGTTTTCTAATGTATGCAGCGATACGATTGGAATTGAAAACTAACGTCATTGCAAGTATATCGAATTAATTACTATTAAGAACTTAAATTTCCTCGTATGTCTAGATCACCCCGGTTTTTGGTGGGATCATGTTGCTCATCTTTTTAGTTTTCTGTGTTATGTCTCTTATTTCGCTTGTCTTCGTCCTGTGTCTTGTGTACACAATGTTGCCTGTGTGTCCATTCTTGATTACCCCTTCGGTTTTCTCGAGCGTTTATTTAGTATAAGGTGCCATAGTGTTTCATTATAATTGTTCATGTTTTATTGATGTTATTTGTATTTATTTATGTATCATGGTGTTCAACACGATTTCAGTACCTCAGTTCACCCCCCATTTTTTCATTGAGGTTCGTATTGCTCTTTAGTTTTTTGTATAGTGTTTTGCAGATCCTTATGTCCTTTTTTCTGTCGGCCATTGTGTTGTCTGTCCTTCTTCGAATTACGGTTTTGATATCACTTGTTTGCTTTTCTACCTTGTTTTCACTATGGTGTTTCAGCAATGCTCTGCATAGTATACAGTGCGAACTGAACTCGATATAACATGATGTGATAAAATATGTCGGACGGACGATGGTTTCTCTATTGGCTCCTGTTTTCTCCAACAATAGCAATGGCTGCCACGATTTAATAGACATTTTATTAACAGTAACGTTTAACACCAAATATTAAAATCCTGTACCTGTGCAGTTCCGTATTGGCTCCCCAGAGGTGTTGACAATATTATATTCATTTCCAATATAACACAACAATGTCGGTTTCTTGCCACAATCATCATCAACCATGCTAAAGCTTTCTTCAAATGTCCCATAGTAAAATTCGCCACGTTTCACAGATGTTAATGTTAACTTATCAAACACTGTTCGCTCCTAAAAAAATATTAAAAAATGAAAGTTTGATAAACGTGATGGCATAGAGTTCCTAAAGGTAAATGTACCGGTCTAGAGTAGACTCCCCTGCATTCTGTTCCCCAAAGTTAACAGTGTTCTGTTATCTTTGTTGTCTGAGACTGTTTATATATTCTTTTTAAATATCACACTATCTGTATGGATATAACTGTCTAACATGGTTAAGCTAAAACTATAATTTTCTCATTACATAATAAATTGTAAATTCTTTAAAACGGATTGGTTGTTCCATGCGGCATCCTAGGGAGTGGTTGTTGTTTATTTCGATGAAGTGAAATGTACTAGACTAACACGCAGAATTAGATTTGTATAATGCTTGCTCACTTGCATCAGTCACCCCATCAGGACACATGATCTTAATTCTGAGACAACGAGCCTTTCTTCTTACTCCTTAATGGTGCGTGCTTAGCGGAGAAACAGCAAATGTCTTTGGTTTGACCCGACTGGCTTGAACACACGATCTAACTCACTCGTGGCGAGCGTACTAACAATTAAACCCCTGTTGTGGCATTCGAGAGTCTCAACTAATTGCAGACATTTTCCAATATGAACTGGATACGCTACATGACTTTCAGAATTAAGGATTTGTGTGAGAGATGAAATGTTATCCAAGCTTTGTTCTTCCTTCCTTTGTTTGTTTGTTTTATTACTTATTTTATATTGTGATTTTTCGTTACATAGAACATTTCTGCTTTGAGTACTTTGTATTTTTCTTTGCGATATCCGAACTAGATATACATGTTCAGCTATGTCGTGGAGACTAGATTTATTTAATGTAGTTTAAGTGGAATATCACCGATCGTTATACATTACTTGAAATATAAAACTTGTACATACAATGGCGTTTTGTTGTACTTACCCCAATGACGACAGAACACTCTGGACGAGGATATACTCTCTCAAGATGTATGTAAATTGAGAACACTTCATTGGATTGTTGAATATTTGTGCCCACTCTTAACGGGGGAACTGCAATGATAAAACAAATACATATTAATACTTCCTTAAACCAACCAACAGTAACAGGAAGTTAATTGTGAAAGCGCGATATCACTGAAAACGGTAACAGTGGGATCTCATTTGACGTTTTAACACCGCAAAATTTGTGTACGTGTCTAAAGCCAGCACCAGGATTTCCATTGGAAAATGTGGTATTTTTGTGTTCATTGATTTGAAGTGAGAGGTGGTTATTCGCTTTGTTGATATTAGTATAATTGTTGGTCACCGTTGCTGAAACGTTCTTTTCATCAAATTCATTTTATGCACCGAATTGGAGGTATTTACAACTACATGTATGCAATGTGCATACACAAATATATCATATAATATATGCATCCATATAGTATGTGGATTCCTTATTGGTTAGAATGTTTCGTAGTATTATTTTGTCAGATGAAAAACTATAGAAGGGTTCTCTGTGACATTCTTAAATTTCATATTCAATATTAGTGCAGTTTCTATAAACTATAAAGCTTTTGTGTACGAGGCTTAAAAACTAGGATAAAGGCGAGGTTTACAGAGCCTTTCCCCAGTATTGCGACGGATACATTTTATATTTTAAGACACTGCATCAATAGTGTGTTCATCCTGCAGACAAATCACATTCATCCATCGATGTTTATATTTAGAATTAAAGAGTAAAATTATATAATTATCCCTAGATTACCCCTTGTGATATTTTCTGTCAACAGGATGTGAACTGGATTTACAACTAGGCTCCATAAACTCAACATGTAACATGCTACAGTGATACATTTACCAGAAAAGGCTATATTTCGTTCAGTGACAGTATATAACAAAATTTATCCAGTCAATACAATTTACCTTCTCAAATAGAATCAGTGCAGGGTAAACTAAGATTAATGATAATCAATGATGTAAGCGAGCGATACGTCATTTTCAAATTTTGACGTTGAGCAAAAACAGTCAATCAATGTTAATATATGATGGATTGTTGAATATGTGAATATTAGCCGAATCTAATTGAAAGAGCCGGCATGGTCGTGATTGAATGATAGGATAGTTGAATTTACACCTATCAGTGCAATCAGTGCCTATTACCACTAACGTTGTGAGTTCGAATCGGCAGGTCGGTAATTTTCTCCGGGTACTCCCTCTGCCAATACAATTGACCGCCACAATATAAGTGAAATATTGTTGAAAGTGACGAGTGGCGCTAAATACCCCAAAATGTAATACCATGTATACTGATCAATATACTTACCTATGAAGTTGTTATCACTTAGATCAAGACGTTTTGTGTAGGACTTGAAACCACATGAACATGTATAGTTAATATTGAGATCTGACTCAATATATTTTTTAATAACAAGAGAAAACTCAGTGGATGACAAGTTCGTTCCATCATCATATTTTGTTGCATCTGAAGACGCGTTATTGAAAAGTAATATCTTTTTACCACTGCGCCAGTTACGAATCCGACATGCATCTCCTCTGTCTGTCAACACATGTCCAGTTTTGCATGTTAATATGATATTGTCTCCATAAATTACAGGTTTGTTTGACAATATCCAGTAAACTAAAATATGAAAAAATATACAAGCTGTGAATTTACGATTATAATTCTGTTATAATAATAGACTAACTGACTATTGTTATATTTTTTTACACATCAATATACCATCCCATGAATAAGTTAATGAAATTAATAACAAATAACTACTCAAATTGATTTTGAATCTTATTAAGAAAGTTGTGTAACAGTTCTGTGGCCAGTTGCTGACGTCCGGGATTTGGGAGTAAAGAGTTATCGAAGAAAACATACTGTAATAGATGCATAAAAAATTAAAAGTGTACAGAATTGTTCAAAAACATTCCTGGTAACGATATAATACGTGTTGAGAGCCTCCAAAGTCGGCAAAAGTACCTTTCCAAAATCGCGTCAATTCATTTCTGATTTTGATACATTTTTATTAACAAAAACGGAAATATATGTAGTTTATAGATGTTATTTTCGAATAATGATTTTAAGAAGCATGTCTTTAAATCTTCATGATTGCCCCTTTGGTATCTTCAATCTTTTCTTAATATCAAATATGACTGCTTTTCTGTCTTGTTTACATTGCTATATTTCAGAAATGCTGTGAATGCAATACAGTATGAACTGAACTCAATATAACATGATGTGATCAAATATGTCATATTACGGATGGACGGACGCACAGTGTTTTCTCTATTTACACATAATTTATCCAACAATAGAAATGGCCGCCTTGATTTAATTGACATTTTCTAAAAATAAACGTTAGAGAATATCAAAGAGGCAATAAAAAATGACAATCCAGCGATACTGGCCACATAGGGTACACAAGACGAAGAAAAACTAGAACTGTGAGTGACCTCACTGAGTGATACCCCCGCATGCAGCTTAGTAAGAGTTGCGCTTACAAGGTACATGCTCTCCCCCTTTTCGTGAAAGTATAAGTTGAATTATCTCCCCTTTTAAATTTTTAAC
>MJUT01045356.1:0-11656 GCA_002080005.1 Gigantidas platifrons | reverse complement strand
ATATAAGATATTAAAAATAAAAGTTTCGATTTATATTTGTCAAACAATACAGTGAATACCTGTAATAAATAAATAACAAAACAAAAAAATACATGTGGGAATTTATCGCTGGGATTAATAAAGGTATATTAAGTAAATAAGTTAATGGGACAAATTGAGATTTAAACATCAAGGCTATAAGACTACAAAAAGATTAGCAATTAGGATTTATATATATATTGCCTCACAAAGACATACGGAAAACTAAATTTAGAACATAGTAAAGTACTCTCGACAATAGAATTTTGCCTTACTTAATCATTAAGACCATGGATTTTCCCCATTGTTCCCCAAGGCAAAATTATATTGTCTTGATTTCTTTACAATGTTCTAAGTTTGTAAGAACATGATAATCCCTGTCTTCATGATAAGTACTCGCCTTCGCTCGTACTTATTCATGAAGACAGGGATTATCATGTTCTTACATATACTAAGTAGATCACTTTGTTGAGTAAATAAATTTACATATTGTCAATTAAAGAATAAATTAAATAAGCCAGATAAACTTAGTGTCAGAGAAAGGTGTTGCATTTTTGTAATTAAAAGAACAAGAAAATTTCGATTGATCAAACAGAGAAAATTCAGGTATGTTCAGGTCATGTGACATACATTTCGAAAAGGAACACATTTGAAGAAAGCGTCACTTGACCAGAGAACTTAGATTAATAAACATCAAAACCTGAATTTGTATTTTGCTAGGTGAGTTAAACATTTATGTTATTGAAATAATAGTGAACTTAGATAATATTAAGTCAAAGATTTTAGAAATTATAACTAATATATAATTGTGTTTATGAATTAAGTTATTTTAATTAATTCGAAAAGTAAATGCGCAATAATGAAACAAATAAATATCATTTGAATTTAGATAATTAATTAAAGATGTTAGAACTAATTAGTTGATGTATATAAAATTGTGTTTTGTATTATATGTTGTTTTTATAAGAAATCAGGTTTGAATGATAGTTTAGGGAAAACTATATGTAATTCATAGTCAGTCTGTTAGAAAAATAATTTTATATGCTATAGGGAGATAAATGTCCTAAAGTAAAGTTAGACTAAAATATTCCAGTACTGATTTTAATGTTTAAAGATGATGTGAACATCATGAATCTAGCTAAAATTGTATTGCATAATGAGAAGCTGGTAAAGATCAAAGTTATTAATGTTAAATCTTTAGTTGTGCTTAATTATATGTTTAATAAATTTTATAATGTTTTATTTATTTACAAAGTTAAATAAATATAATAATCATGACTGGAAAAAGTTCAACTACATAATATTTTGATATAAATGAACAGTGTTAAATTTTCTATCTATCAAGAGTTATTTCCCCATAACAATATTACCATATATTATTCGTAGTGCGAGTTGCTCACATAACACTGTATATTATTTTATATCATTGTTGTATTTTATATATATTAAGACTTGACCAGAGAACTTAGAATAATAAACATCAAAACCTGAATTTGTATTTTGTTAAGATATAGTACAGTGGAGAAAGAATAAGTCAAGTTTGAAAATATCAGCAAAGCAGGTCACTCACACGTCATCTGGAAAAACATACATACTAAGCAGCACAACAAGATTACAATCAGCATAACATTATGACCCTGTCAGAATAATGCAACTGTTTATTTCATCCCATTTATTATGACAACAAATAACCCAATTGCAGGATAAATATATTTATTGGTGGAGGAAACCGTAGAGTACCCAGAGAGAACCACAGACCAATCGCAAATCACTGACAAATTTGATCACATAATGTTGTATTGAGTACACCTCGCCTGAGCTGAATTCGAACTCACAACTTCACTGATTGCATAGGTAGTTGTATATTTAGAATGTAATATGTTTGCCTTTTTAGTCTGAGCTCAATGTATTATTCGTCTTTTCAGGTAAATGGATCCCATAAGCATTCGTTACAATGAGCAAAAATGGAAATATTTTTTGTCGAGTATTAAGACTTTTAAATATTTGCCCACAAACAATTTAACAATTACGACTAAAAGTAAAATCAGGTGCCTAGCAACAGAATTCGCTAACAAACTTCTCCAAAAGAAAGGCGGCACCATTGTGTTAACAGGAAAGCAAGATGTTTTAAATCGATACAAACACTTAGATGTTAATAAAAACCAAGCAGAGACGCCCATTACCAAAAGAAATATTCCGCTAGTAAAAGCTGAAACTTGGCCCAAATCTAAAGATGAAAGCATAGACAATAGTGATGAACCAGCAAGAAAACGGGCTCGCCGTCAACTCTTTTCTGATAGAGAGAACGTTGTTATATCTGAGTCCTCATATGACGACAACATTGAAAGCTTACTAGTGACTTATGACAGTGCCAAGATTCCAACAAAGATTGGCAATACAAACGAGAATGTGCTAGAAATACATGAATCCATTCCCACGAATTTCGTGGATCCTTTTGTAATTCGGTTGGATGATACAAACGGAAATATGAATGACGCGTCTGCCAAAATACTTGATGCGATTATCGAGGAAGAGCCTAAGATCGATGAAACATTAAAGCATATCGAAGTAAAAGTCGTCGATATTGGGCTTGTTTCAGACGATATTGAAATCAATCGTAACAGAGATCGCGATACGCATACTCCATCAGAGAAAAGTGACATAGACAAAGCATGTAGTAAGTGGAATATTTCAAACATTGCAGAAGTTTGCAGTTTTGACGATTGCGTCACCAAAAGTAAAATGCCGGCTATGTTTTGCCCTTACCAGAACATCTATGAATCTGTTACAGACGATATTGAAATCAATCGTAACTGAGATCGCGATACGCATACTCCATCGGGGAAAAGTGACATAGACAAAGCATGTAGTAAGTGGAGTGTTCCAAACATTGCAGAATATTTCAGTTTTGACGATTGCGTCACCAAAATTAAAATGCCGACTATGTTTTCCCCTTACCTGGACGACATCTATGAAATGGTGCAAAAATATATATGTCGCCGATTAAAAATAGTAAAGGGTATTGACTTGAAAGCGAGAAAAAGGAATTCTGATTCTAAATTATTAATGCAATTGACATCAATAACAAGCACCGAAACCGGAAGTAGACTAGTGTTAGATGCTTTTCTGGTTACCCTGTGTTCTGCCCATAATTTACAATTCGAAGTCGACAAAAACATAAATTGTAAATTTCTGCCTAACTGTAGATTTGATTATTGTATCCGAAAGGGAGAACACATAATCGGCTGCATCGAAGCTAAGAGTGTGAAGAGTTTGAGCGACAGTTCCGTTGCGCAGGCTGCTTTACAGCTGATGATTTTACAGACAACCTTAATTGCGACTGAAGCGTCGCAAGTTGATATTTCAGAATTCCCTGTCTTTGCCATAGTGACAGATGGGCATCGATTTATATACATGCAGCTTAAAGGATCATCTTTAGGATTTGAACATGACGGGGGTAAAGTAAGGATCAGGGAAGTCAGACAAGAAGGTGATTTTAAAGACATTTTACGACATATAAGTTTTCTTGTAGACGGAGATAAAAGCGAGGATGATGATCTTATAGATTAGGAATTAATGTCCATTTTGTTCAGGAAGTGTAGACGACTTTCGTAAGGTTCTCATCCCTCAGCCATAAGTGACATTAGTCGCTGTTGGCCATCCTGTTTATACCTCTTAGTTTTCGTACTCAAGACGACTTTTAAATTATTTGGCATTGAGCGTACCTTATGAATATTATTCCAGAAACACGTCGTGCGCACCAAATGTGATATCTACGTTTTTGTTTGTATTATAAATAAAAAGCAAATGAATAAATCTGTGAAAAAAATATATTTGGCCCACAAAAGACTTGTATCGTCATTCTCCCATGGACTCGTACCGCGGCGATTTTGAAACAGATACAAATTCAATTGCAATGAAAATTAAATACATGTGCGCAAGTTGCAATTAGACTATGATAAGCATTTAGATAAACTTTGGTTGCACAATGTAAATATTGTTGAAAATATTAATCATTGCTTTATATCCAGCGAACCGTATTTCAGCTATATTCAGGACGGGAACAATTTCGATAATGCATAAAACTATAGTAATGAGTAAGAGATGGGCCAACAATTCAACACCGTTTAACTGCCACTGAAAAAGTATGGAGAGTTTGGGTAGGGACGAAAAAAGTATTTTGTATCCGCTGCAATGAGCCTACTCACATTCGTAATGTGCAAAAAGAGGTGTTTTGTGTGCAGGGAACATGGCACTCTAAAACACGTTAGCCACTATGGTCCACGGTTTGCTGAGAAGACGTTTCTCCAAGCACGCGGCACTCATACAGTCTTAACCACATCGGTGGTGTAAGGGTTAGCGTGCGCACCTCGAATGCGGTAGATAGTCGGGTGAAACAAAAGACAATGAAATTGGTATTTGTTGTTGCTTCTCCACTAAGCACTCAGTGGTGAGTTCAGAATCGGGATAATGTGTCCGAGTGGAGCGACAAATCTATCCACGGACTTGCTTCAGTGGGATGACACTATAAAAATTCAATTAAGCGTGTTGGTGCAGTTCAAAGTGGACATCATTATCATCTCAGTGGATGTAACTTGTTCTCGCCATGATATGGCTAAGTAGTTGCCTATTTTGCGCTTAAGAACAAGCAATTTCTCACTCATAGATTATATATGTTTTTATTATCGGATAGGTAAACGTATGTTAAAAAGAATGTATGTTTGCCGATCAAGTGTTTTAAATATTGATTGAAATATATTTTTGATGTATTACCTAAACTATTATCTATATTTATATTTTAAGATGACCTTTAGACGTTTTCTTTTAACATAGAATGTTTTACAACTTACATTGTAAGGGACTTGTCAATAGTGATTGTATTATTATTAAGATGGTATTCTGATATGTACGTAATTATATGTTAAGCACTGCAATTACCCCGCCTGTATGTGCCCCCGGTGTAAAGGGTTAGTTATTCTAAATGAACATGTAATATCGTCCGATCTAAAGGGCGAATTTTGTAGTAACGGCTGTTCCCGCACTAACATGGACTGCCCTTTATTAACAACATAATAGCATCTATTCAACATCTTCAAATGCTTGCTACAATCATACTGAGAGTCGAACCCCCTCTAAAATTCCCCCTGTGTCATCTATCTGTTTATCCAGGAATTTAAATAGATTATGAACAAATTTAAATTACATGTTTAACACAATATACAATACGTATGTATGCATGCTCAATTTGACAACTTTCCACATTAACGATCGACTTTTTATGCATACATCGTAGTTCGTGGATTTTAATTTTATAAATAAATTACATACATTCATATTTTTGTCTTTTTTTTTCGGATACATAATGAGATTCATATTTAGATAATCCAACAATTTGTCAAGAAAGAATTAAAGTCAATATAGTAAAAACAATAAATAAAATCAAAATAATCAAGAAATAATTAAAATCATGAAGAGGTTGACGATACCAAAAGGGTAATCAGAATTCGCAAATCGAAGAAAAACAGACAACAAAAGGGCCAAAATATTAAGGACAAAAGGACAATGATATATAAAACATTATACATAAAATTAAAGATCGAGTATCACGAACCTCACAAAAAAACTAACCAGCAATAAATAAAGTCAAACTATTTGTTATCAAAACGTTTATAGCTGGGTATGTTTGTGCTACAAGCTCATATTTCTTCCGATGGTAATCTTTTTTTCAGTAATTGATTGATCTGGTTTCAAAATTCGTTTAAATATTTAGTGGAGAAATCTTTTTACCAATATGATATATATTGTTTATAAACTTGTTCTAATGAATAAAACTGACATACTGCGAAGGTGACGTTAAATCACAATAAATCAATCTACTGACACACTCTTTGTATACTTTGCATACTCGTAGTTTATTCATTAACATAAGTTTGAAGATACGAAAGGATGATTGATTGAATTTTGGTGTGTAATGCCACTATCAGCAATATTTCAGCTGTATCATGGCGACCAGTTTTAGTGGTGGAATAACCCTGAGTACCCGGAGAGAACCACAGACCATGGGCAAGCAACTGGTAAGCTTTATCACTTGCAACCGCGAGTCGAGTGCACCCTTTTTCGTAATTTACAAAGCCGCCCGTATTGATGATAGGCTTGTGTGAGTTGTTAGGTAATCCAACTACCTTACTCATTGAGTAACCGGGCCCAAGATACGAAAGGGGTTTATAAAAATTTCATTTATTCAGTATTAACAAAAGGGGTCCGACACAGATATGATAAAATTTATCAAAGAAGTGATCAGAAGTCGTAAGTCGAAAGACAGACAATTAAATGGAGAAACGAAATAATGCGTGATTGTTGTTTAACGCCAATTGAGCAATTATTAAGTTATATTATTGTAAGAACTAAATTTTATTCAATGATAATCATGTCCGCTTTGTACTAGACCAACATGCTTATTGTGATTTTCATAGTGCAAGCGCGCTGAAACAACTCCCCGGATACATTTTCCTGATTCCGAGTTCTTAATGCTTAATGCTGAGTGCTTATATACCAAATATATTGTCTTTTGATCCATGATCAACCGCACTTGATACCATAACATCACCGATGCAGTTCAATGTCCAAAACAAAAAACGAACAGAAAGACAAGCAATGATCTACAAAACACTAGATAGACAACAAACTAAATTTTGAGCAACAAATAACAAATTCCATTAGACTAATATGACACCGGTTCTTAACTCGATCGCATAGACATAAACTGTAGCTAGAACATATGCTGCGTGTATAAAAGATAAAAGAACGTTTTCTATCATTGTAAAAGTGTTTGTGTGTTGGGAGGGGGGAGGAGGGGGGTAGTCATAATTGTACATCTTTTTACATTATAATCCGTTGATACTTTAACTAATATCGTTGGATTTACTTCATGTGTTGATGGTACATACACACAATAGCTGTTTTAGTAAGCAGTAATGTTATATCCAAATGTCACAAAAAGACTGTTTTATTCGACCATGAAGAATTCCTTTCAAAAACTTTTCGCTTTGAAAAGGATTTCGGGATAAATTGCATAAGCATAAATTGACAGATATTATACTTCTTAGATGTAATTGTGAGGTTGAAATCTATAATTCAATAAAGGAGGAAAGGGACAAATCTGAAAGAAATGAATAGTAAACAGCAAAAATAAACAAACTGGCACTTACGTTCATGTTTAGGTAACAGGTCCTATTGTCTATAAAACAACGAGTTAGGGTGAGTGACTTCAGACATTGTATTTAAATAGATCATTTAGCTGATATTGAAATCACCCAATACAAATATAATTGTTGTAATAATAAAGCACTGTACTGACGACCTTGTGATATTTGGCTGCTCTAGTCTTAAGACAACAATATGTAGTTATCAACATACACGTTTTGTGCTCTCTATAATTTTATATTATTTGTCTTTCCGATCGCTTGACCTTGAGAACCTTCGGTGAAGGTTATTATAGAGGAATTAACGTTACCCAATATGGGTTGTTCACATTTCTCCCACTTTTGAAAAAACTTATTCACGTTTCTCCCACAAATGTTAAACATTAGATTGGCTTGGTGATTATACAGTATACGTAATTAACATGATTTGTATTATCAAGGTATAGTGCGACATGTAAATCATGCACATAATTCTAAATGTATAAATGTAATAATATGTTTGCATAGGTAGACAAGAAATGAATGTGCAAAATATATTTGTATTAAGTAAATCAGTCCTTCATAATAATTTAATAATACTAATGTTAATCTTTATAAAAATAAAATATATCTACATATGCTTACAGGAAATGTTAGCTAGATTTAGCTTTTTGAACAATTGAATTATATTTTGAAAATAAAATCCATTAGAACAGTTCAGCATGTTGTTATTAATGAATTAATTAAAATAAATTCCTCAGACAATCATGTGACTCAATGTTATGCTTGGCCTTAATTTCGTACCAAACAAGTTTGGTAGCGTTCGAATAGACCTGAATGGTTACCAGTACATGGTTAGGAATAATAGAGGTGTCAAACATTGATGGAAATGCATAGTCCCGTTATGTCCAGCTACAGTTAACACCCACTAAGTTGGCACTGCATCAATGAAACCACACCAATACCCACCATCAACGACGAAGAGATGACACAATTATGTAGCACAGACTACACGGACACCAACCCATGCCATAACGACGTGCATGATACGAGAATCGTATGTCATTTTACAGAGCCCCAACAAAGAAACAACAAAACTACCGATCATTTATGCTTATTTGTTTGTGCATGAAACTTATATTGCATATTTGTAACATCATACATAACTGTTCTTATTAAATTTTTTGTACTCATTTATTTGCCTATCATATTTATTTTTTTAATTGTGTATTACCTTTGAATTAATAATATCTAGATCATTTATTTATGTATAATACATTGTACTTGTATTACATGTACATGTTTATTTGTGAAATGCTGTACATTACTTGACTTTTATATGAATATTTCCTTCATGTTTATTTATGTAGTGCATTTAACTTATCATTGTTTTGCATTTTGAGTATTTTAGCTTTTAAATGAAACACGATAATGAATATTTTCTACCTTATTTAAATATGAAGTTTTATTCATGCTGGATTCACTGTAAGCCTAATCACAGGTAAATTTCTTTAATCCCTTTTACATATTATTCATGCTTCTCCCACACATTTTTTTCTACCTGTATTCCAAAAAATCAAAAGAGGGATTAACGTTAACACACCACCCAATACTGATCATGAAATTATCTCTAAACTATTGGCCAATCGGATGACAGCGGTTATAAAGAAATTGTATCACTATCTTCAGAACGGGATTGTTGAAGTGAAAGTTGATTGATTGGTTTTATGATGCTTAACGCCACTTTCAATAATATTTCAGTTATATCTTTATTGTGGAGGAAACCGGAATATCCGGAGAAAACCACCGACTTGTCGCAAGTCACTGACAAACGTTATCACATAATGTTGTATCGAGTACACCTTGCCCTGAGCAGAGTTCAAACTCAAAACGTTAGTGTTGATAGACACTGATTGCACAGGTAGTTTAAATCCAGCTGCCATCCATAAGATCACGACCACGACCGTCCCCTGATGTGAAAGTAATCGAATGATCGGTGATATAATAAACCACGTGGACGAAGAGGATCAAGATGGGACAATTGTTTTCGTAGATCAAGAAAAAATTTATGACAGAGTAGAATAGTGTTGTGGTAAATCACGTTTTAAAAGGATTTAACTTTGGGTAAACATTTTACTATTATATTCAGATGCAATTTAGAAATGCTTAAACCTGTATCAAAGGAAATGACTTTATTTCTAAATTTTCAGTGTATCGCGGTCAGCCAGGTAGGGGTGTCCGGTTGTATCAATACATTACATTCTTCAAGCTAAGCCGATCGCTTGTGCGATGAGGGGTACGTGTGAAATTTGTGTAAACATTATTTTGAGTGAAAATGTTTTTGAAACGAAACTATGTATGCTTTCCGATGACAACTTTGCTAGTAGAAATCAAGAATCATTTGAACAGGCTTTAAAAGTTTTAGCTAAATCCGAGAAGGCATCCGGCTCTGAAATTAATTATGAAAAAAAACAAAGTGGTTATTTATTGGGAGGTTAAAGGGTAGCCGTCAATCAGCAGACAATAGAATGGCCAAAAGAAAAAGGACAAAAGACAAAAATGATCTACAAGACACTACACAGAAAACTAAAGATCGATCAACACGAGCCCAACTGACACCCGGGGTGAACTTAAGTGATCCGGAAGCTTAAGCCTCGAAGATGAACAAAACTTTCATGGGTCACATACCATTTTAAGCCTTGGAGGTTTCCATGGTTACAATATAAGCAACGAATAAATGGAAAACTTTGAAAGTTAAAACAATTCCTTGTTTCCCAAATGGGATACGAATTTGAAATGCACGGCATACCAGATAGTTTTAAGAATGAAATTAATGATATTCTATGACAATTTATATGGGATGATCATGATCAAGTAAATTAAATACATCGAGATGTTTGTTGTTGAGACAGAAATTAATGTGGGATGGCAAAGATACATGTAAATATTGAAAACTTTATTAGGAGCAAACACATAAAAACTATTTATAAAAGTATTCATATAAAAATATGTAATGTTATTGAAAAATATTGACTGAAAATATATGATAATAGGATAGGCTCAGAGTATTTTCTATGACATTGCTAGGATATTTCTTGTATGAATACTGTTTCATTCTCTTAATATTATTCTAAAAAAACCATTAAATCTTGGAATTTGTTTTCTCAAATTGTTTACAGTAGACACACAAAATGATGATTTACCACAAAAGAGTTTTCCTTTTCGACAGGAAATCATTATTTTTTTCCAACCCTTTAGTAAGAGTGGACTAACAAAATTTGTCGACGTATGGAATTATCAAAATAAAACGTGTCAAGACTTCATAACTATATATATGATATAATGCATTACAAATTAAGAGGGGTTAGTGTTAGGGTTAGGGTGTTTAGCGCCACTTTCAACAAAATTTCAGTTATATCGTGGGGTCAGTTTTATTGGTGGAGGAAACCGGAGTACCTGGTAAAAATCACCAACTTGTCTCAAGTCACCGACACCCTTTATCACATAATGGTGTACCGATATCGAGTACACCTTGCCTGAGCTTGATTCGAACTCACAACGTTAGTGGTGATAGACACTGATAGCATAGATAGTTGTATTTCCAACCTATCATACAATCACGACCACGATGGCCCCTTCTGAAGTTTGTGAGCTTGATTTTCACCAATATACCGGTAGAGGTGTATTCTATACAGTGACTTATAGTGGCATATTTGAGGATTTCTTCCGGTATTCCGACTTCCTCCCACACACAAAGCTCTTGGATATTGAATTTGATATTGTTTTCATGCATGGTATTGTTCCATTGGTAAAGATGAATTATTTAGCAAACATACATGGAGTTCACATTTACTATTCCTACCGAGGGGCCGTCGTGGCCGTGATCGTATGGTAGTTGGATTTCCAACTACCTATGCAATCAGTGCCTATCATCACTGATGTTTTGAGTTCGAAGCTCGATCAGGGCGCGGTGTACAACAGTACACAGGTTTACTCCACCAATAAAACTGACCGCCATGATATAACTGAAATATTGTTGAAAGTGGCGCTAAACACCATCAAGTAAACAAACAAACTATTCCTACCGGAAAACTAGCCATCTACGACAGTCAACAACTTGACCAATACGTCAGATATGGAAACTAATTTATGAAGATAAAAGCTGTGTTTCGATTGGACGAAATTAAAAATGGTATAGGCAAGTGAACAGGATGATGCATCTATATAATTTATGTTCTGGATCCTGTTGTAGGAAAGGATGAAATTATGAATACCTTGATATGTGTAATAACATTAAAAACAAGAAATACCACACTATCTGAATATTTCTAAAATCCAATGGAAATATAGTCGAAAGAATCAAAATTGATACCCCTAATAGGCAAATACATGACCGCTCACTTTCCTGACTTGAGACAGACACTTCAATATAATGTGGCGGAATTAAACTAGTTTAT
>MJUT01045354.1:0-12113 GCA_002080005.1 Gigantidas platifrons | reverse complement strand
AGACCAGTCTTCACGATGAGTACAGGTCCTCTGGCCCAAGACCAGTCTTCACGATGAGTACAGGTCCTCTGGCCCAAGACCAGTAAAACTTTGGTGCGGACCTGTAAATTTTTCAGTTTTTATTCAGAAATATAATCTAAATAAATTCTAGAATTTGATTCGCACCAGTAAATCCAAATTTTCATTTCGAGGACTGTAACATTTTTTCTTTTGGCGAAAAAAAAAAGACCGTCGAGAACTACGGTTCCACACCTACTATAAACTTAAAGTCTTGACCCCTAGTTACCATACAGTACCCTATTTTTGGACATTCTGTCTGATTGTCTAGATTGACTATTTAATATAGAAAGTCATATTATATTCTGAAACTTGAAGTGGCACAAGTGTTTCTAAAACAGGTATAAAAGTACTTCAGAAATGGCCGAAGGTTGGTATTTTTCACATGTATCTATATGTTCTTAGAAAATATTTTTATTGGGAATTATTACTTGTATAGTTAATTTGCTGGTCATTCACGTAAATAAGCAACTAAAGAGTTAATCTCCCTTTTGTCCTGTACTAAAGGATGTTTGTTTTGGCAGGTATACCTTATTTTGTACATAGCGATTTATAAAAATGGAAGTGTTTTAAAAAGCGATTTCTTTGCATGGGGGCATACATTTAAATAATGATAAAATTGTGACAGAATCTATTGGGTCAATATAATTGGTTAATTATATGGACAGTTTTGATATATGTTTTTTTTTCGTCAATTTTTTTTTCTTTTCAAGAGTTCGTAATATATCATAATTAACTGTAATTAGGTGCTAGCGTGCGTTACTTTTCTTTGAAAACAAATTCTATATATTTACTGAGGTGTTTAAAAAAAATTCTAGTGGACGAATTTGTTTAAAATTTAAATTCTAATTATTATATTTTTGTGTGAAGTAGATGAAATGTTTAAAAAAAAAAAGCCCCAAAAAAAAACAAAAAAACCCCAGAACCATTTTAGTTGAAATAAGTGCACAGACAGTCAATCTGAAAAAAATGTTAACAAGAAGAAAAAAAAATACACAAATTAAAATATTTCATCATAGTAATGCAGTACGTTCCCTCAGTCATTTGAACCAAAATATTACCCCATACCTGTCCCCTATTCAATTTCAAATTTGATAAATGACTTTATTTTCTTTGGTTAGCTCTGTTTACTTTACAAAATACAAGAAAAAGGACAATAGCTCTTTGTATTGGATGAAATTGATTAAAAATGAAATTATTAAGATTTCGAGACATTATTGTTACAGTGTAATAGCTTGCTCCTATAAGGTCATCTTGGTAATAGATAACACTAGTATTGTCATTGAATACCTCATGTTAAATAGGAAACCCTTGTCTCTTTTATCACTTGTCTTACAAGCAAAAAAGTTTCAATTTATGACAAAAGATCAGTCTTTATTGCTTAAAAATTCAAATTTGATTTTTGTTACATGCGTGAGGTACTGAAAAATGGTAAAAATATGTACATGTAGGATGGACAGATAATTGAATAGTTTTAATGATTTATTTTGTCTGATAATGGATTCATAGATAGATGAAAGGCTTCAGTAACCCCTTATCTGAATTTTTGTTTGCCAAATTTTGATGGCCCTCTTTTTAGGGCCAAAAATGTATGGAGCCTCTCCTGGATCTCAGACTCACTCTGTGTGTGATAGTAGGTGTTTGAACATTTGTTTTGCAGAAAAATGTTAACAGACTTATGTGAATCAGTAAACAAAATCAACTTTTTCAGTAAAATCTAGATGCATATTTTTTTTCATATTCATAATGTATATTTTTAAGAACACCAAGTACACAAAACAAAGTGATAAAGAATTAAGCACTTCGTTGAATGACAAAATTTTCGTCCCACCGAGGGACTTTATCAATGTCTATTTAAATAATATTTAGAACCAATATGGCGTCTTAATTTCAAAAAAAGTTGTTGACGGTCCATGTACGGGACAAAAGAACCAGAAATTGCACATATGAAATTACATACATAAAAGAATTGAAACCTACATATAAATTAATGAAAGTACAATAACAATAATATAAATACACAATCGGGCTACTCATTTAAATAATATATATATATATAGAGTTTTAAGTGTTAATTTACCAAAAAATATATAAGAGTGAAATAGAGATGTAAACCTCTTTTGAAAATCCTGGATCTGTGCCTGTTTATCATGCCAAAGCACTAACTCCTGCAGCCAGACCTTCTTCACTTCAAGACTTCTCTTAACGAAGCATGGTAATTAACACGAAATACTTATTCAATCATCTGGCAACACTTCTGAGACATCTCTCCTCAGCGTTTGGTAAAATGGCAACATGCTTGAAAAAAAATGGAGATGTGATTATAAAAACATGATTTTTAAGCAAGAAGTCTCTGAAGCATTTGGTAATATTGTACCACTTGATAAAAAACGATTCATTTGTCGTAGGAACGTGTAAATATTACCAGATTTATGTTTTTTGGTTGTTATGTAACGGATGAAGTCCTTGGAATGTTTTCGTTAGCTCATTTTTTCGCAATTGCTTTGTCTGGAGTTCAGTTCTGTTATTATACAGTTCTTTATCCTTTGTTATAATTTAACATTCAAACCATTAAATTTGCTCAAAATTTGTTTGTTTGTTTTAAAAATACGATTATTTTTTGTTCAGAAAATAAGTTATAAAATGACCAATCTCATGATACTGTACTTTGTATCCTTTGTTATGATTTAACATTCAAACAACTAAATTTACTCAGAATTTATTTGTTTTTTGCTAAATATGATTTTTTGTTCAGAAAATAACTTTTTTTGTTTTTTTTTATGTAATTTAATGACCATACAATGTTGTCAAATCAATAAATCTTTATGTAAAATAATTCACATATTTGAAATATGGTATCCTGAATTTGAACTTTTATAAGATTAACTTGGTACAAATTTCAAACCTGAGGCAATTTTTATTTTGATCCTATAAAAAATTTGTGATAATCAATCTATTGTTGGGTAACTTTAAAACTCACATTGAAATAGGATTAATGTTAAAAAGGACATTTTTTACCCTTTGATTTGGTAAAATCTAATATAAACAATAACTGCTCAAGTGAAAACTATTTTAGCCTAGCAGAAAAAAGTTAATATTACAATTCCATATGTCATTGCAATTGCTGACTTGCCAAAATTGTTTTACTTACGAAACCAATATGATGCCATTTACTTAAACTTTAAGTTAAAGACAGAATTAAAAAAAAATATTGAAGAAATGAAATAAAGCTTTTTGGCTTGAATTATAGTTCCTTGTATTGTAACATGGCTAAATGGGCCAAAAATAGTATTATTGAAAGTGATATGAAACAAATTGGCTTAAAATTTATTTATCCTGTACCTGTACTGTAAAACGTAAACATGTTAGGTGCCAGAAAATTTTGGAGACACGAAAAAACAAAATCAGATTATTATAATTTTACAAATTCGACTAAAATTTCTTGTGAAAACTGCATGCAGGGGTTTGTCAGTGACTTGTGACAGGTTGGTGATTTTCACTTGGTACTCCGCTTTGTTGCACCAATATAAATGAAATATTGTTGACAGTGGCCTTAAACACAATAAACCAAACCAAACCAAACCAGATTATTTAATTTTTTTTGCACTCCCCCCCCCCACCCTCCCCCCACCATTGTACAGGAATTGATTGATTGATTGGTGTTTAATGCCAAACTTTAGCAGTATTTCAGACATATTTTTGTATATCATGGCTTGAACAATTTTTTTTATGGCAGGAAGAACAAACTTTGAAATATTGAAGCAATAAGTTTCTAAGTGGAATAATTTGTTTTGTTAGCATGTGTTGGCATCAGTTTCAATGTCATTTCTCAGGAAATTAAAATCTTTTTACAGACCCCTTGACTCAGTAGATCTCTATCATAGAAGTCTAGTTAAAGAGGTATATACTTGATAGATAAGAACCATGAAAAAGAAATTGTTTGTAAACTATCAAATACTTACTGTCAGATGTATATAGTTTGTAATTGCAAAAAATATAAACATGTGAATTAATTTAAAAGTAAAAACGCAAAGCAAGTTTTGATTACAAGTACATGTATGTTTTTATGTGTACATTCTCCTCTAACTTTTATTTTTTATTACAATTAGGTTTAAATAATCTGATATCTTACTAATTCCGTTTCCACCTTCAAATTTATTCTGTGTAAATGATAAGAATTGAAAATTTCGATACACCATCTAGAGGTAATGGTTGTCATGGTTGAGGCTAGACATATTTTTTAGCTACTTATAGTACATATTTTAAGGATACTGTGCTGTGCATTCGTCGGAACCGATTTCTCAAATGAAATTTAGATAAAATTTATTTTGTGACCTATTTTTAAATTCTTCTTTAAATTAAAAAGTAGTTCCCATATAGTCAAAATATATAGAACTTTATGTAAACTAAGCCTGTGGAAGACACCCATGGCGAGGTGTACTTGATACAACATTATGTGATAATAAAGTTTGTCAGTGAATTGTGGCAGATCGATGGTTTTCTCTGGGTACTTCCATTTCCTCCACCAAAAACTGACCGCCACGATATAACTCAAACATTGTTAAAAGTGGCATTAAACACCATAACCCTAATCCTAACACTATTGAAGATGTTCTTTGATGTTACAATAATTTGATATTCAGTTTTTTTACCTTGTTATACCTACACCAGTAAATAATATGCAGTACTTTTGTGTAATAACTTATACATTATTATGTCCTTATAAGTTCTTTTAAATTGAGCCACGGTACAAGCTGAAATATTTACGTTATGTAGGTTAGAACCTTAGATCCAGTTTTGTAAGAAACCTTTGAAGATTGGATTTTAAACATTCTTATTTTATTGTATCATAGTTCAAGTCTTTTTATTTGTAATGAAATTTAAATTGCTCCATTTCAAATGCATCAAATTACTTTTGGGGGTATATTTAGAGTTTATTAGAAATGTCTCTTAAGAATTGAGATAAATTTGTAAAGATTTCATGTCATAATCTCTTGCATGGGTTTAATATTTAACAGTAATCTCAATCTTGTTTAGAATTTTTTTAAATCGCCTATTGTTCTGTGTTCAATATTTGAAGTGTAATTTAGTGGCTAAATTACTAGTATTAGTTTTGATGAAAGTGTCGTGTTTATAAAAACGAAGGACATTTTTAATCAGCAGAATAAATTAACAAAGGATAGCCCTAATTAGATAGATTTTTATCTATTTTGATTCCACGAAATTATTGGGGGCCGTTGTGGCCGTGATCCTATGGTAGTTGGATTTACTACCTGTGCAATCAATGTCTATCACCACTAATGTTGTGAGTTCAAACCCCGTTCATGGCGAGGTGTACTCTGTACATTATCTGATAAAGTTTGTCAATAGTTACTTGTGTCAGGTCGGTGGTTTTCTCCGAGTACCCCAGTTTCATCTTCCAATAAAACTGACCGCCACGATATAACTGAAATACTGTTGAAAGTGGCATTAAACACCACAACCTTATCAGTATGCAAAGTTTCCATTATAAACAACTAATTGTAAAGAGAACTGACGTTAATGAACTATTATTTTTGAATGGGAACTTAAGCATTGACTTGTTACACTGTAGTAAACTAGTAATACTATTATAATGCCTAATATATAAAATTCTACTGTCATGTCAGTCTTGTAACCTTAAGATCTTTCTGTAGACACCTGGCTCCTACATTACATTTATTGGTTTCTTTGATTTAATTGAGTTGCTCCCCTTTGATCACCTTTCAGTAAAAATATTTTTGGGGGTAATGAGACATTCCTGAAAGACTTAACATAACTAGATGAGATAGAGAGAAGGGAAAGAGTCATCAAATGAAAACTTTGGTATTTTTGTGTTTGATAAAGAGAATTGCATGAATATATCTTTTATTCTATGATCTGTACTGTATTGTGCTGTCAACACAAATTTATATTCTCTTCTTTAACATACTGGTAATTGAAATATTTCTACCAGAACTAATTAAGGGCCCGGGTGGCTCAATGAGTTAGGTCATTGGATCTAACAGCTCATACAAGCCTATCACCAATACAGCATTTGTAAATTACAAAAAAGGGTGCACTCGACTTGCAGCCGCAAGTGATAAAGTTTACCAGTTGCTTGCCTATGGTCGGTGGTTCTCTCCGGGTATTCCGGCTTCTTCCACCACTAAAACTGGTCGCCATGATATAGCTGAAATATTGCTGAAAGTGGCGTAAAACACAAAAAATTCAATTCAAATTCAGAAGTAATTAAACTATAGTAACAAGCAGTTTCTCATGGTTTTAAGTTCATTTTATACACCTTAAATTGCAGTTTTATTATAATGTCATCACAGTTATCTCCCTTAATATAAGACCTTTCCTTCTGCAATGGAGGTCGTCATGGTCATGGTCGTATGGTAGTTGGATTTATAACTATCTATGCAATCTGCCTATCACCACTAACGTTGTGAGTTTGAACCCCGCTCAGGTGAGGTGTACTCGATACAACATTATGTGATAAAGTTTGTCAGTGACTTGCAGCAGGTCGGTGATTTTCTTCGGGTACTTTGGTGTCCTCCACCAATAAAACTGACCACCACGATATAACTGAAATATTGTTGATAGTGGCGTTAAACACCATAAACCATCAACCATCAATAATTTGATCTGTGAAATGACACAGGTGATAGCATATTTAAAAAAAATGCAAAATTTAATATTTGACTTACTGTAATTGGGTATATATATTCTGTCAATTACTTGAAAAATTTTAGGGGCCCGGGTGGCTCAATGAGTTAGGTCGCTGGATCTAACAACTCATACAAGCCTATCAGTAATACGGCGTGGGTTCGCGCCCGGCTTTGTAAATTACAACAAAGGGTACACTCGACTCGCAACCGCAAGTGATAAAGTTTACCAGTTGCTTGCCCATGGTCAGTGGTTCTCTCCGGGTACTCCGGCTTTCTCCACCATTAAAACTGGTCGCCATGATATAGCTGAAATATTGTTGAATGTGGCGTTAAACACCAAAATTCAATCAATCATTGAAAAAATTATATTAAAAAAACTATTTTTGATGTTTCAGGTATATGCTACTGATCCTGACTGTAATGGTAATGCCCATGTGACCTACCATCTAGCCAATCTGTCACAGTCTACCATGGATGTATTTAGTATTGGTAGTACTTCTGGAAAGTTGTGTGTAGCAAAGCCATTAGATTACGAAAAACTAAAGATATATGAATTTCCTGTTTATGCAACAGACAGTGGTAAGTGGTACACTTGACCTTGTCACTTGACCTTGTCAGAAAACATTGGAAAATACTTGTACAGTCAAACCTGTATTAAGAGGTCACCTTTGGGACAAAGAAATGATAGAATTTAACACCGGTAAGAGGGCAAGACGGAAAAATCTCAGACACTCAAGGAAAGATTTCTGGTCTCCAACGAGGCTTTGCCGAATTGGAGACCAATAGAAATCTTTCCCGCGGGTGTCTTGAGATTTTTCCGTCTTGCCCTCTTACCGGTGTTTTTCTTTACATTGTTTATGCCGAGTGTAGGAATTTGTTGTTCACTACAGTTAATTACTGCTAGCACACTTTTTCACTAACTACACAAAAAGTAATTTTCCCTATTTTTCCATTTTTGCCCACGGAAATCGATCTCCAACGTTAAATTCTTTCTGCATTGCGATAGTATAGTAGGATATTTTTATTTGACAGCTATGCACTTTTAGCAGACGATGTAAACAAACAGAGTTATTTCCCCTTGAAAGTAGCCCGTCCTGTACATAATTTGTGCAAGTGTGTGTGTTTTTGATGTGTACCGCATAATCTGATGCGAAAGGGATGCATGTTTCTATTGTAGCCTAATTTTCGGGGGCAATTGATAAGTGGCTGACTAAATACACAAAACGTAAATATTTAAACGATTTTATTGATACAATGACATGTTGCGAAGTGTAACATTTTTACAGGAAAAGTAGCATGAAATTCTTATCTCACCCACAGGTTGAGACAAGGATATCTCACATGGCTAAAAATAGGAATTGTGCTGTCTCATTAGTGAGAAAAAGGAGTCTTTTAAGACAGGTGACCTCTTAAAAGAGGTTCAATTCATATGAAATATTATGTAACAAAATAAGAAAAGGGTGTCCTCTTAATACAGGTGACCACATGGAAAAGTTTGACTGTATATCAGTGGAGTAATGGTTAAAAAGCTCGTCTTGAGTGCGGTAGATTGTGGGTTTGAGTCTCGGTAGGGTCAAACCAAAGACTATAAAATGGTTTTTGTTGCGTCTCAGCTAAGATAGCAGCATTGAGGAGGAAGAGCAAAGACTGGTTGGATCAGAATCATGATAATGTGTCAGAGTGGAGCAACATGTCTACCGGCGGCCTGTTTTTTCCATGAGCTAGCACTATTAAAATCTAACTAAATGTGTTGGTCTAGTACAAAGTGGATATCATCTTATCAAATGTAACTTGTTTTTGCCACGTTATTGCTGAAAAAAGTTCTCATTTTGGCCTTTAACAACAATGACTCACTTAAAACAGCTATTGGAATTCAAACAACTGACTTTAGAATTAGAAATACGGGTAAGCCTGCAAAAGTAGATTAAGATTAGGATTATCTGGGTATAATAATTATATCATGGGAGTCAGTTTAATTATGGACAAAATACAGAGTACCCAGAGAAAAACAATGATCATACACACATTACTGAAGAACTTTATCACATAAGGTTGTATCAAGTTGACCTTGCCACAGGATGGAATAAAAAATTACATACCAAAATGGTGATAAGCACCAATGACAAAATTAAATATTGTACATACGATTGCTGCTATTGCAGCACACTACACTATATTTTTTTTAGCAACTTCTGATATATGAAGTCGTGGCCATGATCGTATGGTAGTTAGATTTACAACTACCTATGCAATCAGTGTCTATCACCACTGATGTTGTGGGTTTGAATCTCGATCAGGGCGAGTTGTATAACATTATGTGATAAAGCTTGTCAGTGACTTGCGACAGGTCGGTGGTTTTCTCCACCAATAAAACTGCATGACTGCCCCGATATAGCTGAAATATGGTTGAAAGTGGCGTTTAACACCATGAAACAAACAAACAAGCTGATGTATGTGTTCTAAACAATAAAACACAGAATATGATTGGAATTTGAAGGATAAAATTCTTAAAAAATTCATCCTACCTAAGAAAATGGGTAAAAATCTATGTGAGCAACGATGGCTACATGTAGTAAAATATACTGCAAACTGTTCTACGATGACTGTACAGCTCTCGAAATGAAAATTTGAATTTACTGGTCCGAATGAAATTCTTGAATTTATTTTGATGTAGTTCTAAATAAAGTTTGAAAAATTTACTGGTACGAACAAAGTTTTAATAGCCAGAGGACCGGTGTTCATTGTGAGGAATGCATGATGTAGTCAAGATATATTACAATCCCTGTTATCATGACTACATGTAGTGAAATACATTGTACGTTGCAATCTGTTTTACACGAAGCAACTGACATATAACCTCCATTTTAGTCATCACATCAAAGATGACAAACACATGTCACACCTAGATGATCTTTTATCATCTGTTTTAGCTGACAGACAAATAATTTGAATATCAATTGGCCAAGGTATTTTTTTTGATTGATGTTAAAATTTTACAAAGATCTGCACTGAACAGGTGACGTAAGGGAGGTGTACCCACTCACTGCCTCCATTAAATTTAACAATCAATAAGAAAGTAAAATGAAAATATATCGGATTATCGATAAAAGAGTGCAGACTGGGATGTACAGAATGTTAATCTAAGTACATGTACATGATGTTGAATCTGGATTTTGTAAATTATGATATTTCAAAATAATTTTAAGGGTTGTGATGGTCATGATCGTATGATAGTTGGATTTACAACTACCTGTGCAATCAGTGCCTATCACTACTAATGGTATGAGTTCAAACTCCGTTCATATCAAGGTATACTCGATACAACATTATGTGATAAAATTTGTCAGTGACTTGCGACAGGTCGGCGGTTTTCTCCGGGTACTCCGGTTTCCTCCACCAATAAAGATGCCCGCCACGATTTAATTGAAATATTGTTGAAAGGTGGCGCTAAGCACCATAACTCCTAACCCAGATATCATGCACAGAACTAAGAAGATTATTATTTCTATTGTAGGAGGATTAGACAGTTCTGTAATTGTAAGTGTGAACATCGAGGACGTGAACGACAATCATCCACAGTTTTATCCCCAGAACTATAGTACCAATATAAACGTGAATGTACAGCCAGGACAAGACGTGATAACAGTACAAGCTTTTGATGCTGATAGCGGAAACTACAGTACTATACATTACACAATAGCTGGTGGAAATGATGATAATCTATTTAACATAGATACATTCTCTGGTAAGTCTTCGAATTGAGGAATGCACAGTTCCAATTATAAGATTTTTAATATTTTGGTTAAGATTGTGTTACAAAAATCACAAAAATCATGAAAATTTACAGGTCCTAACTGATTTTTATTGTCCGTGGACTGTTTAAGTCTTAATTTTAACGTTATGAACTTATGAAGTTCATTTATTAATTGATTTGATTTTTGGTGTTTTAACGCCACTTTCAACAATATTTCAGCTATATCATGGCGACCAGTTTTAGTGGTGGAGGAAGCCGGAGTACCCGGAGAGAACCACCGACCATGGGCAAGCAACTGGTAAACTTTATCACTTGCAGCTGCAAGTTGAGTGCACCCTTTTTTGTACTTTACAAAGCCGGGTGCGAACCCACGCCGTATTGGTGATAGGCTTGTACGAGTTGTTAGATCCAGCGACCTAACTCGTTGAGCCACCAGGGCCCTTTCATTTATTAAATTCTTGTACAGTGTAAAAACTAATGATTGATAGATTGATTGATTGATTGATTGGTGTTTAATGCCAACTTTAGCAGGATTTCAGCTGTATTGTGGCATGAACAAATTTTATTTATAAACTTTAAAAACTAATGATAGAATGACTATTTAGTCAATTTATACAGAAAACAATCATCATAAAAATGGGTTTAAATAATCTGAGTATAATTTAGAAATAAAATGCTTTGTAATATTGGAAAATTGTCACAAATTACATAGATAGGTCATCCCGCCAAGATAACATTATGAAAATAGTAGACGTTCATTCATATTTTATGACTTGTCAATTTTTATCATTTTTATTACAATTTTGTTTTTCTAATAAACACATTAATATGCCTATCTATTTATCATTTCACTATTTGCTGTAATAAGTTTTTCAGTTTTTGGTCTAGTGACTTACTATACAGTTCATATGTACTAAAACTCTTTCAGTTTTCTTAGATATAGATGTAGATAAATGGTAAATTTTAATTTAATTTTAATTTGATTTTAATTTAAATCTGGTACAAATGCATCTAATATTAGTTCAATTAAGTCATGTAAACTAAATAAAATACAAAAACAAATACATGTACATGTTTCTTTTTTTACGTGACGTTTGTCGTGTTGTCCTCGTACATGTTAAATGTTTCATGGTTGATATTGTATTACTTATTATGATTTCATTTTACGGTGAACGGAATTTTACGATTGTTGTTTTGGTTTTTTTTTATATTAGTGGAGTTGGATAATTTACAAAATCTTGTATGTCAAGAACTCCACGATATAGCTGAAATACTGCTAAAGTTAACACAAATCAATCAATCAATGTATGTCAAGAACTCCACGATATAGCTGAAATACTGCTAAAGTTAACACAAATCAATCAATCAATCAATGTAAAGAACTCCACGATATAGCTGAAATACTGCTAAAGTTAACACAAATCAATCAATCAATGTATGTCAAGAACTCCACGATATAGCTGAAATACTGCTAAAGTTAACACAAATCAATCAATCAATCAATGTAAAGAACTCCACAATATAGCTGAAATACTGCTAAAGTTAACACAAATCAATCAATCAATGTATGTCAAGAACTCCACGATATAGCTGAAATACTGCTAAAGTTAACACAAATCAATCAATCAATG
>MJUT01045353.1:373594-405185 GCA_002080005.1 Gigantidas platifrons | reverse complement strand
TTTATTTTTGTCGACTCCGTCGTTAGGGAAGTAGACAACTCCAACTGCGGTTTTTATCCCATTTATACGACATGATGCCTCTACTGAAGGATTTTCCCTATTTGTCTTCAAACTTATAAGTGGAAATGAAATACACAAGAAAACTGACAATATGTACTTTCTAATTGTAGCTTGTAAAATACATATAAGTCATGACACCAAAGATATACTGGACAACATTGGTACATTTACAGTAGAGGAAAGAGGAGAGATCACTGTAAAGGTGATATATTTTTAATGGTTTCAATTCATAAACACCCTATTTTGCATATTTAAGGTACATTTTAATATAAGAAATTCGTATGTAGATTTGATTAGTGGAACTGCCGTTTTCCATGTATCACATAATTACTCCAAGGAACGGAATAAATTAAATGCAATGATTCATTATGTCCCAATGATATTATGATCTTTGTGGAGATTCTCTATTATCAAAGCCCACATAGCAGCTAAGCACGTCCCCAGGTGGTGAATACGGGGTGTCTTTTCAGTTATGGTTCTCATGTTATATGCCTAGCCATGGACCATTGTGGGTCTGTCGTCTTGATAGTGCCACACTCCCTGTGAGATAGGTACATCTTTTTGTGATTGTGACAAAGAGATAGGCTTAGCTGCTACAAAGGACTAAATAACCGCCAACTCTCAATACTTTTCCAGTGGGGGTCAAAAGTCGTTGCCCCGGTAAGAGGGACTAAACTTACTGTGAATATTTGCTGACTTTATGAATAGTTGACCACACCGGTAATATCATGGTTACATGTATCATACTCGCTTCGATCGGTTAGATCCTGGGTTTGATTTCCGATCAGGACAAGCCATACAGTAATATTGTCATTTGCTACTCCTCGGCCAAACGCTAAGTATTAAGGACTAAGAACAGAAAGTTGGTTGAAAATCAGAAAAAAAATATTCCCAAGTGGAGCATCATGTCTACCTGTGGACTGTTATTTAGTAAATGTAGCTCTATAAAACTCATACCAAACGCGTTGTTCTATTACAAAGCGGACCACATCATCAACTCATTGAAATTGTTCACGGACGTTAAATAACAATTACTATCTCACTCAAGCATAATATGTGATGATCTGTGATATCATTGACAATTTTAATAACGTATATACATGAATCAAATTAAAAGCTAGTAAAACGAAAATCTAGAAGAAGCTATATGCAATGATTTCGATTAACACAACACTTTTGAGAAACGATTCTAAAAGTACAGCGATGTCTAGTAATAGGGTACAAGACACAATGACCATTTATTCCAGAAACGCATCGTGCGCACTAAATTTGATCAATTTGTTTTTATTGCAGTTTACATGAAATCCTTGACGAGTACGTGTATTCATTCATACTATTTTTGCCATTATCGTTGTGTACTTAACAAAAGTAATCCCAGTATGTACGAAATATCTTCCTATTTTACGCATTGGATATAAGTAGCTAAATCTCGATCAAGGTTGTATATTTTTATGTTTTAATGTACATTATTATGTGAATTCTTACAGGGAAAAGGTATAATGACAACATACTGGTTGATTGCAGAACCACAAACATTGAACGAGAAGAAAGAATGATGGAGACATTGTATGATTATTATGTCTTGTAAATATTTGTAAATTATCTGCATTTTTTTTCTAATAAATTATATTGATAATCACCTACTTAAATAGATATGGCTTTATATTTATTTTTATATTTATTATATCATGTAGCTTTGCTATGTGGAATTTTTCCTGTTTTATCCTGTTTGCTCGCAGGGGCGTTTATAATGTTTATTCCTCCAATCTCTCCACTGTTAGCGTGTCTGATGAGGGTTGTGGTGGAGTCGCATAACGCGCACTAAATAGATATATACGTATGTATTGCTATCACTGGGTCGACAGCTTTGATGGTCGACTGGTAGTTAACCGCCCAATAGTCAGTGAGTGCTTCGACATAGTTATGGTTTATTAGATATATTTGTGTTTCGAATTTTCAGTTCCTAATAAGGTAATTTATTACCACTAAGTTCAATCTCCAATAAGCATTGGTAACCAGAACCAATTTTACAAATCCTCCTTTGGTTTATTTGCTCAGGAAGACTTTTAGATTGATGTTCTAGCCGTTTTGAATGTGAGTGTGTATGATGACGTTTGTTTTGGAGGCGCGTCATGAGCACATAATTAGATACCAACGTTTCTATTCCAATTTCCTTGGAACAACAGGTTTACCAGTTCAAGCTTAATATTTAAAAGAAAATAACAAACAGTCCAATAAAGACAGAAAATTTTAATGCAGAGCAACTAATACAATTTACATCCGCTTCACATAAAGTAATTAATCATAATGTTACATTGATGTAGTTAATTAGCTCTAAAAATAGATATAGTCTAGAAATTTAAATAGAGGTACTTAATAGATAAATTATGTTCCCAGGATAGCCTACCTGTATATGTTGAGTCATATATCGCATGTCAAGCATTTTGTTAAATAACATAAACCAAACCGAGCGTATATTTTCTATTGACAACCTATATCTTTCGTACAATTAACCCAACATAGTTTTTTTTTATTTGAATGAAGTTATTGTGCCATGAAGTCAACATTTAAATCTGCATTTGTGATTTAATGATATCCAATTTATGTCCTGATTACATCCATTATATGAATGACAAACGTGGTTTTCTCCGGTTTCCCCCGGGTTAGTACTAAACTGCAAAACAAAACCGAAAATCAACGCAACGAAACGAAATAGAGCGAAGCGAAACGCAACATGAAATGAAATAAAGTACAGCGAAACGCAACACAACAAAACGAAATTAAGGGTCAGTGAATGAGTGACTGATGTTAAACAACAACTCAGCAATTTTTCAGCTATATCACGGCGAGAACAATTTTATTCATAATGAGATGATGATGAAACTCCACGTTGTACGGGACTAACACTCTTAATTGGATTATTGTAGTGCTAGTCCACTGAAACAACAGTTTGCGGATAGACATATCGCTCCATTCGGAAACATTATCTTGATTCCGTGCCAACCAGTCTTTGTTCTTTCTCCTTAATGATGCGTGCTTAGCAGCGAAGCAACAAATACCAATTGTATTACTTTTGGTTTGACCCGATAGAGGATCGAAATTAAGAGTAAATAAAGTACCAATATATAGGCCCGAAAAATTGTTTTATTCCTTTTCAAATTTCGAATGGCATAGTTTGGAACTACAATTGTAGTTCTACAACTTCAACACCTGGCCCGGACCATTGGGTACACACTAGTTTTGCTTGTGGTTCAGAAAGAAAAAAAGGTTTTCGCATAAACTACAAATCACAATTTCCTGCCTTGGTTCCATCGTGTTTATGGAACCAAATGTTCACGTCCTTATATATTTATCTACCGGTGAAACGCAACAAATGGCGGTTTTAATTTCTAACTTCAAAGAATCTTCCTCTCCGAAATTAAAAACGCCATCCTTTGAACATTGGTAACAGTCGTCTCTCCGATTTCGACATGAAAATAACCGAAAAATATGTTGGCGAAATCTTTGACCCATTTAAAATACTTTCCTTTCATCTTTCTGTCTTCTTAAAAAATGTGAAATAAGTAAAGTAATAACATGTAAACAAAGAAGGATAACTCTAGTTATATGTGGATTAATTGAAGAAAAAATACCGAGTACAATTTGTTCTTTTCACTCATAAATTTAATTACACAAAAATTAAAACTGATTTTAATCTGTATAGATGTTCCTCTTGTAATTTGTAATCATTTGTGGAAAAGACTTGAATAACCACATCATGTCACTAAAACGGGAGGCATTTAAAACTAGTTTAACTCCGTCACATTGTATTGAACTGTCTGTACCATGCGAGGAAAATGAACAGTCATGTATTTGTGTGTAAGGGGTATCGATTTTACCTCTCTCTACTATTTTAATATTTGATTTTGGATTTGTTCCGACAGTGTGTTGTTTTTTTTGTTTTTAATTTGATTTGAACAAAAAGAGAAAAACAAAACACATGTTGCAGATGACGGACATTTATATACCATAACAGGTAGTCTGACAACGGAATACAATAATACGTTATTGAAATTTGTGATGGCATGTGGACTTTTTGAGTGGAGGTGAATCTGTGTAGGTTTATTTACATCGTTTGTTTATTTTTGTATTACCATTGGAGATCCAGTTATCAAGAGGAGAAGTTGGGATTTATTAACCTGTCTAATCCCGCCATATTTGTGTGCCTGTCTCAAGCGAAGAGTCCAGATTTCCTAACTTAATATGTTCTGTTCTTTTTCGTTTGCAATAATTTGATGTTATTATTCCGTTGGTTGGTACTGTTGGAATGATGTTGACCATCACTTCTTAAACTTTCATTTCATTAGTTTGCGAAAACATCTTGTGTATAAGAATACTGTTTATGGATAAGATTAATATATTTTATGTTAATAATACAAACTTAATATATTCTAATTGTATTCTGTAGGCAGGAACAAACTTTCAACACTGAAGAATTAGCAGAAAAAGCTCATACATAGCAAGTGGTCTTTCAACTATTATTGGCATTACTGTTTCAGTAATTATAGGGATAGCAGTAGCGTTGATTTAGGGAACAACCATTTAACATATAGATGTGTGTGTGCTATCATTGGGTTTAATTTCGTTTCGCCACTCATGACATGAAAAATATAACAAATTGTCCTGAAATATAGAAATCGGTCATGTGTTATCCATACTGTTTATTTATCGTCATCTACCGTGTATTATCCATATTGTTTATATATTTACCGCTATCAGGATGTGTTAGCCACCATGTGCAATTACTTCCCAGTAATGGTCAAATAGATATATTAAATGATTTTATGATGCTTAAATATATTATACAAACCTGACTTCCGTCACATTACATACAAATTTGCCTAAACTTACTATTTCATGTAGCAATTGTTGTCTAAAATTGAGTGACAAGATGCTATTTCAGCTATCTACTGGAAAATGCGATATATAAGTAAACGTAATCATGACTATATTGTAGCATAGTTGCCACGATCAGCATAGCACGGTACCATTTATTTAAATTCAAGTTTCGCCCAATTCAAATAGCAAATACGGAGAGCAGCATGATTGTAGTCCATAGTAGGTATCTTGTTTGGAGAATGCCTTATCACCGGGTTTGTAACTAGATTAACACGACGGGTGCCACTAGTGGAGCATATGAGTTCAACCACGGTTTTTAGTGGGGTTCGTGTTACTCGATCTTTAATTCTATGTTTATGTTTTGTAGATCGTTGTTTTGGCCATTGCAATGTCTGTTATTCTTCGATTTTTGGATTCTGATTATCCCTTTGGTATCTTTAAGCTCTTCTCCATACTACTTGTAGATTTCAAAACGAATAGGCGCATTGCATCCTCTAAAAGAGCTGAATGTTTCGTCAATATCCACATCTTTACAGTAGCAGTCAAAATGTACCTTTTGTAGTTCAATGCACTTAGCGAAATGTAGTTGAAAAATGTTACATGGTACACTCATGGTCAAAATATTGGAAAGTCAAATAATTTAAGTCGTTGGCTGTGACTAATCCAAAGGACAAGTCAAATAATTTAAGTCGTTGTCTGTGACTAATCCAAAGGGTCAAAGGTACAATATTTAGGATGGTAGTAGATTTCAAGTAATCGAATAGTTGAAGAACTTTAATATGCTAAATTCACATCAATCCTTAACATATTTGTTTCAGTTTTTATGAAAGGACATTGCTCTTCCATGATTATTGCTGACGTTAGCATTTTGTTCTATCATGGCAAGGTCACTTGTCTAATCAAAGCTTCCACAATGTAATTGTCGGACCTATCGTATGGCGTTGATATTTTTATGTAGTAATTAAAAACATTTCAGATGTTTCCAGTAAGCAAATCAGGTGATGGAAAATAAGAGTATGTTAGCCATACTGTTGTTTTATCCAACGATTAATGCTAATTAACCTACACACCGGTATTCTACTTTTTAGATATTCAAACTAGCAAGGGGCCATTGTAAACGTATGGAAGTGGGATTAACAATTGCCTATGGAATCAGTGTCTATTACCACTAAAGTTGTGAGTTCAAATCCCGCTCAGGCCGGGTGTAATCGATACAAAGAAGAGTTTGAATATAATAAAGGGGCAATCAGAAACCGTATATCGAAAAAGAACAGACAACACAATGGCCAAAAGAAAAAGAACAAAAGGACAAACAACGATCGACAAAACATACATATAAAACTAAAGATCGAGTAACACGAACCCAACTAAACATTATGTGATAAAGTTTGTCAGTGACTTGCAGGTCGGTGGTTTTCTCCGGGTACTCCAATTATACAACTGATCGCCACGATATAACTGAAATATTGTTGAATGTGGCGTTAAACACAATAATCGCCACCCTATACTCGTATGGGAATGTTCACCATTTTACACTAATGCCAATTAAACTTGCCAGTTATCACTTGTATAGAATTTTTTTTTAAATAATACGGATAAGAATTTGAAAAAAATCAGAAAGGCAGTATTCAGTGTAGGATTTTGGCACTAGATGATGTTTCAAAATATGGAGGAGAAATAATCGAAAAAGGGATTGAAGACTACATAATGGAAGCCTTAAACATCTTAGCCCATAACCCCATGTAATCTAGCATTCATTGACTATGGTATTGGCCCGTCCTTGTTTATGTTGTTGCTAATTTTTGTGATCGTGTGTGGCTGTTTGAGAGGAAGCGATCGGTGCATATGTTTCTTATTGTTAGCCTATGTGAGTATGGCAGATCGGATCGAGATCCAATTATCAAGAAAGGAAGACCGGCATTCTTTTAATTTGCTTAGCATCGCTGTATTTTAAAATTTACACAAATCGAGACCTCGACTTTACATAGGCAATTATATTGTGGTATGTTAGTCTTAAATGACTTGAGATTCGCGATAGTTGCTCGTTTGCGTGGTTGAATCCAGTATACAACTTCATATTTGTTGAATGGTTCCCAATCATTTCTAACACTTTTTGTTTATAGTTAGTTGTTTTAGATGTTCATTATATTTGCGAACATTATATACAGTCAAACCTTTAAAAGATTTATCTGTATCACCATTCAAGCAACACCTGCATATATAGTATATAGTTCTCACTTGATATGGTATTCCAGAGGTTGCTGCTAGCAAGAAAGCTATTTAAGCAAGGGCTACTCGTGGTCAAGTTGAGCTCATGATTTGGTTAGCGGTTGCGAAATATCAGTGTAACAGATATGTTCCATTTGTCTTAAATTTATAAAAAAAAGTTTCTCGGAAGATATCAGCACCTTGTTGAAAAGTATTCTGTCAGTTGCGTACATATGAAGAAAGAATGTATTGACCATTATATTTTGATTCAAAGGTGACTATTGTTTCACCACTATTGTGTCATACGATGACCTTGTATGCTGTCTATTATTAGATTATAGTTGAGGCTATTAATGGAACATACATTATGCATATGACAGATTCTGTGTCACGACGAGTATATTTTTATTTTTGGTGTTTTAGCGCCACTTTCAACAATATTTCAGCTATATCATGGCGTCCAATGTTAGTGGTGGAGGAAGCCGGAGTACCCGGAGAGAACCACCGACCATGGGCAAGCAACTGGTAAACTTTATCACTTGTGGCTGCGAGTCGAGTGCACCCCTTTTGTAATTTACAAAGGCGGGCACGAACCCACGCCGTATTGGTGATAGGCTTGTATGAGTTGTTAAATTCAACGACCTAACTCATTGAGCCCCCCGGGCCTCCCACGACGAGTAGATATTTTATGCAAAATATCTAAGATTATAGTGTTCTTTACAATCACGCTGCTCGCTCAGTTATATGCGAGGATTGGCATTGTACTCACATAGGGAAAACATTTGCATGACCGGATCATTTCACAAAAAGGGGAGGTTTGAGAGAATAAAACTAGTTTAACCCCGCCACTTTTTATTGAAGTGCCTGTACCAAGCCAGAAAAATAGGCGGTCATGTATTTGAGTGTAATGAGTATCGATTTTGATATCTGACTTTGGAATTATTACGACAGTGTGGTATTCGTTTGTTTTTAATTTAATTGTATTACAACCCTGATATCCTTTCGAAGAGTATCACTACTGCATTCCTCTGCTGGCTGTTGGTGGGATTCAGATGACCAGATATTTTCCGTTTATCGTAATCTCACTACTCGTTTCCTTTCCTCTTTCATGTCTAATCACAGGATTTTTATGAGAGTATCACGAATGGTTCTACTAGTGGAGCAGTAACTGTTTACTCTCATATCACCTGATTTCTCCTCTGGGGCTCCTAGTGGGGTTCATGTTTTTCAATATTTAACTTACTCTGTACATGTAGTGTTTGTGGGGCATTGTTTGTATTTTTTCCTTTTTTGCTTAAACCATTGTGTTGTCTGTACTTATTAGATTAGCGGCTTCTGATTAACCCTAAAATCTACCGCCTTGTTCAGTTACAAATTTAATCACGTAATGTTGTATCGAGTACACATTGTCATTAGCGGGATTTGAACTCACAACTTTAGTGTTGATAGGCACTGATTGCATAGATAGTTGTAAATTCAACTACCATACGATCACGACCACGACGGCCCATTCGGAATGCACGATTAGTTACACTTAATAATTTCATGTCAAATATGCACAGGAAAATACTTTATATGATTTCTAACTAACCATTTTTGTAATAAAAATACTATTACGTAATCTTAATGGTGATATCTTGTAAAGTGGTTAGAACCAGTGGACTAAAGGCACAGTGTGAATACATATCAGTCTCTAGACAATATTTGATGTAGATCAAAACACGGCTAATGAACAAAATTATCAATATCTAAGCCAGACATACCACCCTTATTCATACTGTACTGAACTATACGTCAAGATTGTCAATAACTTAGTTATCAGAGAGTTGACGCTTACTCATTTGTATTTTCCATGGGCAAATGAGGTGTACTAAAACAGGACCACTAAGTCTGCTTCCCTGGACATCTTAGGTCATTGTACAAACCAGGTGTTGCTTAATAAATTATATAAAATGTAGTTATATGGAAAAAAAAAATTAAATATGGAAAACAAAAATTTAAAAAAACAACAAAATAAAAAACAAAAAAACCTTAAATATCAAATATGTTTGATATTCTTATGCATGTATATTTCTAAGAAATACAGATAGGGACTGATATAATTAGCTAGACCATTGAGATTGAAATTTGTAATTGAGGTAAACTTGGCAGTTCCTTTGGCAATTGTCATTGAAACATATATATGTGCTGCTACGCCTTAAAATCATGAACTTTGCATAGTTTTTGCTGTACTCAATATTAAAATAAGGTGTTTTACCTGGTGTTTTAGGCAATTGTTTATTATGATGAAACTTCATCATTGTCAACACCTCTAATTACTGACATTTGTGAAGACCCCATTGTGACTGAAAAATGTAACAATAAAATCGCCGTTCTTTTACATTTATTTGTATATAAATGTAAAGTTGAATAATTTATCATGTTCATTTACTTCCACATAACTTCTTTCTCATCGTGACCTAACTATGCCCAATACTAGCATGTATATATACATTTGTAATAATCACAAATAAGGGTAATAGCAAACTTACATTGTCTCAGTTTTTGTTACCTTTGTACTTTTATAATTAATTTTACGATTCTGTATATATCTGGATTCTTTTTTTTTTTTTATGGATTTTTTTTTATTTAAGGTATATATAATATGTTTTATTGAGACTTTTAAGGGTATATATAATATGTTTTATTTGTTTTCCATTTTTAGATATTTATGAATTATTTTTGTTGTCACAATATGCTTTTTACATTGTAATTTTTTTCCAAATTTTTATTTTTGTGTACAGCTCCTTAGAGTAATTTGTAAAGTTATATAGGGCGCTTTATAAATTTATTATTATTATTATTATTATTATTAAACATTGTACATCTGTGTCAGCTAAACGTTTGAGAATGAAGCGAACTTTTAAAACACTTCACTGATCCCGGTACGTTAGAATAGAGTTACCTCTCTGTAGTGTTAGGTACCTCCTTAAGAAATCAAAAGAAGTACTGACAATCCGTAAACCGGAGAGGGACAGACAATAAATGACCAAAGGAAAATAGGACAAAAGTACAAACAATGACCTACAAAACATTACATAGAAAACTACAGATCAAGTAACACAAACCCCACTAAAAGCCGGGATCGCTGTCATGTGCTCCGTGGGGCGGGGGTAATATCTGCTCAAGTAATGGCACCATAACGTAATCAATTATGTACACATATATACAATGAAGAGTTTGAAGATATCAAAGGGGTAATCAGAATCCGTAAATCGAAGTAGGACAAATACCATAATGGCCAAATGAAAAAGGACGAACAACGATCTACAAAACATACACACCATGCTAAAGATCGAGCAACACGAACCCCACTGATAACCGTAGGTGAACCCAGGTGCTGTTGAAGAAAAGCATGTCCTGCTCCACTACTGGCAGTCGTCGTGTTAATTTAGTTAAAATCCCGGTGATAAGTCATGAATGAGAAAAGGACCGGGAAGTGTTTACCACAAGTGGAACATATCCGTGGTCATTTGTGACACAGATATTCCATAACGGTCAACAAAGTCATGGTGGCGAACGTGAAATATTCGAAATGATGACGTCAACTTAACCAATAGGAACCTTTGGTTCCGCAGCTTTCTTTGTAGCAGCAATCCTCTATCAAGGAATTCCTTATAGGAACCATAATCTCTGGAATATCGTATCAACTGAGAGATATATATTTCATATGCAGGTGCTTCTGGATGTAAATGGAAAGTTCACAATTGGAAATGGAAATCATCCCCTTTGTCATAAAGTTTCGTTCTTAACCGCCACTGACTGTCAATTTCGATTTATATGTTAAGATATGAAGCAAACCTATCAGTATCTGTGGTATCCTTAAGCTCAAGCTCAATGGGATAGATGCGATCAACGAAATAACCAAACCTAGAATTATTTAGCGAAAGGACATCATCTATATAGTGGAACGTAAATTTAAGGATCGGACATGCTTCATTCCGTTTTTTTAGAAGTCCCTGTATGAAGTCTGCCTCATACGAATAAAGAAAAAGTCGGCAACAGTTTGTACCCATAGATATGCCGCCTGTCTGTTGAAAAACACGTTCACCAAACATAACAAATATGCTGTCAGTAAAAGACTCGAGCATTTTTATATCAGTTTCAGAGAACAAAACGTTGTTTGCCGGGTTATATGTAATAGTTGGCATTTTATTCTCATCTGGAAAACACCTGCATGTCCTATTATTTCACTAAGAGAGGAGGTGTTGTCCTATAAACATGTTTTAATACTGCCATTTTTTACGGAAGTGTCTTTACCAAGCAAAAAAAAAAACCCAAAGTACTCGGAAGTCTAGTATATATATGTTGTTGATATCGATGTTGCTTCTTTCTAAGATTTAAAAAAAAACTGATGTGGTATTTTGTGTTTTTGAATTTATTTATACACACAATCCTCATACACATACATGTACCCCTTTGACATCTTCTTACGATGCAAGATGCATAACGCATTTCTAGAAGACTACTTCCTTGGGAAACGAACGACACAGATTAAGAAGGAAATTGAATGTTACACTACATTTGAGGTCGTACTTGTGAGATACGTGTGAACAAAATCATAGAAATACAAGACACAGGAAGAAATGTAAACCGTGCCATTCCCAATGACTATTTTTACCGTACGTCTCACAACTATATGTTTCTTTTGCGTTCTGGTGGGTATTTTGTTAGAAAGCGTAGAATGATAGACATCTCATGCGCAAAAAATATCCATCCTCAATATATATAACTCGTGATACAAAGGGGTTAATGAAAAATGGTTCAACATTGTAATGGAAGACGCATTAAAATGGACGAGTTTGATACAGACACACACGCACAAACGATTTACATTCTGAACACATTCCCCGTGACATGAAAGCTTTCATAGGTATTGGTTCAAAATTGTTACGAAACAAACTAAAACTCTCAGGATTTCGCAAACAGGAAATGCAACAAACAAACAAGAAAATCCTCATCTACAAAGTCCTTCAGTTTATATTCTCCCTCACTGCGTTCTTCCGAATATAAAATAATTCTATTCTAAGACTAAAAGAAAAACAAACACTGAAGTATAGGTGTGCTACTCGCTATAACCTTTATTCTAAGTCGACATGATAAACAATAACAATGTATCATCACAAAGACAAATTCCAATGAAAATATAACCCTCTATTTATGTATCATCACAAAAACAATATTCAATGAAAATGTAACCCACATTCCATATATGTAAACCAGTGAATATACGTGTACTATCAAGGCTATAGCGAGAGTCGATAATTTAAAAAACCAGAGCGCACGGGTTTTAAATGTATAGAAAATCACATGATATATACATGTACATGTGTGAATATATGAATATTCATGAGTTATCCAACGAAAAGAATTGTATTTATATTCTCCCTCACTGCGTTCGTCCGAATATAAAATAATTATATTCTAAGACTAAAAGAAAAACAAACACTGAAGTATAGGTGTGCTACTCGCTATAACCTTGAGACAAAGGGGTTACAAATTTGAACAAAATGGACTAATCGAAATAAAATATATGCGAAATTATTATTATTTTTATTTATTTTATTTTTTTTTATATATACGTATATTTTTATCATATTCCAAGCTTAGATGAAACAGTAAGTTGGTTATTGGTGCTATCTTTTATGTAACCGTCCATAGCTAAGTCAGACCTCCAACGGCCATGTTCTTTTATCAAACGATCGGGAATATCATTATTGGCAGCTGCAGTAGCACCGCCAATGCGTAAGCTATGCGAACAAAAATTCTTGCTATTCAGACCAATATCTGTCAATGTACTTAAAATTATCTCTCTTGCCCTGGTATAAGACAAAGGACGATTAATAGAAATTAATTTGTACACATGTTTGGATTTGAAGTACCTGACTGATCGAAAAATATATTGATCAGAATCAAAAACTAACTCGGCTAAATTAATATAAGTTAGAAGCCATGTAACTGGGCAAGTGGAACATTCTGTTTTTGAAATAATAACATTATTACCCCTCCTATAGGGATCAGTTTTACCTCCTTCAATATTAAAAGAAACATAAGAATCAACAAATTTAATATTACACATTTTTAAATTTGCAAGTTCATTATAACGCAGAAAACCAGCAAAAGCAACTACCATCAATGTGCATATTCTAACGTTTGGTAAATGTTTACGATCCGCGCCAAACTGTCGAACAATTTTTTCCAAGTGTAAAGCTGTAATCGGTTCCTTTTTTATCACTGGCCTCCCAATAATACGCTTAGATCCTTTAATCATCATATGACTTAACTTGTTATCACACGGATTTTCCAATAAATAGAAATCATGAAACCACTTTATACTATAAAAATGAGCTAATAACACTGATTCGGAAACAGATTGATGCACAAGACCGCTTATATGTATTGCCACGGACGCTACACTGGCAGGAGAATAATTAACTGTATTTCGGACACACCATTCCTTAAATTTCTTAAAATATACTTCATACTTTCGGTTAGTGGACAATGCTTTACTGCTTCTAACGATTTTCCTGATATGGTACTCGCAACCAGTAAATTGTTGATGTGAAGAAGACAGTTCAGAAATGTCGTCCCATGTAGTACGGATCTGTAATATTGTAATATATAAATAAAATAATGCAAATCAAATATAGTACTCTTATACTAATCAAAACATGCGAGTATATATTCTTGTGTTCTTAGTAAAACCTATGAGCATGATTAACGTAATTCAAACATGTAGCACAACGTGTATTATTAAATCATGTACCGCACAATGTGTGCTTTGTTAATAACCGCACAAAGATGTGCTTTCTTGATAACCGCACAAGGTGCATTTTGAAATAAATCGCACAAGGTGCCTTTCGATTAACTGCGCAAGATGCATTTTTTAGATATCCGCACAAGGTGCATTTTTTAATAACCAAACAAGCATAAGATGTATTTTTAGAACCGCACAAGGTACATATAGACTGTATGATGCTCAACAAGACACAATTCGGCGAACAAGTTTCAATATTTTTCACACGGGCATACATTCTTTATAAGTCATACATGTCATGTGTACAGTATATTCTATTATTTTCTAATTCAATCAACTGTATTCACCTGGGTTTATTCGACTACTCAACAGTTTTTCCATAGTAAATGAGCAATGAACCGTAGCGTGGAATGTGACCCAGTTAATATTACAAAGGACAATCGATTTTCAATACGATTACATTACTGATGAAAGGAGAATTGGCAAATACACTGTCCTTGTCCGAACCTGCTTTGAAGAAATTCTTAGGACGGCAGAATTCGACTGCATCTTTAACAAAATTGTAAAATTTTTGTTCAGAATCATTCCAAAGCATGGGCCAATACAGAGCCGATCTCCATTTAGGTATAACTAATACCCCCTTTGCTTTACAATTAAACATATGATTTAGAACTTTACAAACTGAACCAACTGGAGGTACAATCCAATTGTTTTCACCTGACCAGTCAAAAGCAAAATCATCTACTCCGGCAGTGCCTGGTACCCAAAATCTAGAGTTGAATTTTTCGACTTTATGATTTTTATCATCAGCAAATCTATCAAAAGTAATTTTACCCCACCTTTTTTCAAACATTTGAAAAATATTATCAGTTACTGACCAATCATCAAAATCGAAAATTCGACTTAATAAATCTGCTTGTTCATTTTTACGTCTAGGGATCCACACTACTTCAATAGTAATACCATTAATAATGCAATTTCTATAAATATCCATTGCAAGATCATGTAAATCTGGTTTCATACTTCCAACCTGGCAAATATGCACAACGTTCTGGTTATCTGTATACACTTTTACTAGTTTACCAGTTAACTGTGTATGCATACTTTCTAAAACAAATTGTACAGCTTTTAGCTCCCTCCAAGTGGAACTCATAAATTTTTCTTATTCAGTAAACATGTTATGAGCTATTTGCAAAATATTGCCTACAACAAAACCTGCCCCAGCATATGAACTTGCATCAGTAAAAATTATGCGTTCAGGTGCTTTTTGTATAGGATAAACAATGACATTCGGCAACTCATTGCAATTGTTTAACCAAAATGTTAACTCTGTTTTTACTTGAATAGGAACATTAAAATGAGAATCCCAAGTATCTCTTTGACAAACAGCCATAAATAAATTACGCGTCATTAACTGGCAAATGTTTCCGAAGGCGGGAATCAGAGAAATTATTTTACCCAAAATAGAAGCTAAAGTTCTTGCTGTTGAACGACGTTCTGACATCATTTTTTCTATCTTCATTTTTATTTTTTCAATTTTCATCCTTGGAACTTCAATAACACCCAATTCTAAATTCCAAGTAAAACCTAACCAATCTAATTTTTGTGTAGGAGTAAAATTTGACTTTTCCATATTCGGTATAAAGCCTGAATCTCTATATAATAAAGATTGTAATACAAATTCCGACATTCGAGTGCACCGCTCTATAGTATCACAAGCCCAGTCATCGTCTAGATAAACAATAATGGGGAAACTTTTTGACCTCCAAAATTTTACAAGAACTCTAACGACCTTTGTAAAAATATGACCTGCTGAAGAAAGTCCGAATGGCAAAACAGAAAATATATAATATTTTTCTTTTTCATCAACGATCCAAGAAAATCCTAAATATTGTTGGTGTTGTAAATGAATATTAATATGGTGATAACCAGACCGTAAATCAAATTTTACCATATACTTGCCCTTTTTTGCATACTGTTTAGCCTCTTTTACCCCTTCAAATTTCAATTTTTGTTTTTGTACAAATTTATTTACGTGTCTGAGGTCTAAAACTAATCTCGGTTTTTTGGAATGATTGACAGAAACTGTTAACGGATTAATCACTTACGCTTTTTAAAAACTTCAGTGATACATCCATTTACTTTCAGTTCAGTAAGAGCTTTTAAAACGAAATCTGAATTTTCATAGGCTGACCTATTATTTTTTAAATGAACTGAGGGTGGATCTTCAACAAAAGGAATGACATATCCGTATTGAATGGTACTTAAAACAAGTTCAGATGGATTTAATGTATTTTGCCAGAAATCTACATGATTTCTTAATCTATTTTTTACTGACGGCTTCTCGACAGCATACTCATAATTACAAGAATCAAAACTATACTCAACTTGTTCAACTAGACTGTGCGTGTGAGATGGCGCTACCGGCTGCAGCTGGTTTTGATGCACTGCGTTGTTTGTATGGGCAGACTCTGGCAATGTGTCCTGGACGCTTACAGTAGAAGCAGAGACCATCGTTGAACTGTCGTTGCGTGTTGTTGTGTTGTTGCGGGAGACCGTCGTTGCGTGTATTTCCTTGGCTGAAGCCACGAAAAAAATCTCTAGGGTTGAACGCTCCCCTAGCCCCTCCTCTGTTGTAAGGTTTAGCTGATGTGCGTTTTCGGGTAGCCCAGTATACAGCTGAACGCATCTTTGAGGCATCCTCAACATTGTCAGCAAGAGGGTAGTCCAGATACTAATGAACTGTATCCCAACCATGACGGTCGGCAATTTTAAGTATTTTGTTTCTCTGATTTAAAGTTTCTATTTCAGCTTTGATCACAGATTCAATATCACTAGTACTTTGAGACCTCAACAAAAGACCAATACGACGTAGACCTGAAATTCGGTCGGTGTTGAAATTAAACTGAATTTGTGTGCCTTCATGTTTAAATTCAAATGTTGAAGGTTGGCAAGCTGTGGACGAATGCTTGTTTGAGCTAATGTTAGTAATATCTTCAGCACTTTCTGTAGGTTTGGGACTCATGATTTTCTGAAACTCGGACAAAATCTCCGACTTTTGGCGTTGTAATGCTTGACTCAAGGAAGCATTGAATAGCGAAACAGCATCTGCATTTGACATATCATTATCGCCATCTTTCAAAAGCTGAATTTCGTCGATATTTTCAGCTGAAGAAGAATCCTCGAGCGACATAATATACGTGTACTATCAAGGCTATAGCGAGAGTCGATAATTTAAAAAAACAGAGCGCACGGGTTTTAAATGTATAGAAAATCACATGATATATACATGTACATGTGTGAATATATGAATATTCATGACTTATCTAACGAAAAGAATTTTATTGATCTAAGACAATAAGATCCAACAAAAATACTGTTATACAGATGATTCTCATTTGAAGTCCTTCATTAGATGCAATTCCCAATATATTTCACCTCGCACGTGATTATTCTCGGACAAATTATGCACGTCATTCCTGAGGGATTTGATGTATTAACTAATTGTTTTGTTTCTTTTTCTATTCATTCTTTTCCGGTAAAAATACTAAAGACAACTTTGACTTTGCAAACTGTCATGTTCCGGTGACATAGTCACATGCTGGTTACTGATTTATTTAACGATTATTTTAGCATTTTACTTGCTTAATTTGCTAAAATCAAAATGCTATCAATTTTGAAAATGTCAGTAAGTTAATTGTATCAGTCTGCATTCATCTGCATAGAATAATGAAGGTTAGTGGCTTTTGTTATGATACGCATTGTCATTACATACTTCCACCTAAAATTAGTTAGATGTTTCCTATTAGAATCGGATTAATTCAAGGAATCAATTGTTTGTATAACATTGTAACATGGGTAACATATCACTCGCTATCTCTCAGTGTGATTTTTGTTATGAAAATAAGGCTCTCAATACTAAATACAACACAAGTATAAAGATACCCAAGAGGTAATCATGAAACAAAAATCGTGGAAGGACATACAATATAATAACCAAAAAATCCACAGAAAACTAAAAATCGAGCAACGCAAGCACAGCTAAAAACTCAGGTATTCCGGAAGAATAAACAGTTCCTCTTCTACATGTGACACCCGTAACTCTGTTACAGACATTGTTTTCCTTTTATTATTTCTTTATTAAAGCGGTAAATTGAATTAATAAAGAATATATAAATATAAGAGATATCAAGTGACGGAAATAAAATTAATCAAATCTATTAAATTTGCTGTTATGTTTTTTTCTCAATTATTTTCGCTAATACATCAAATAATAAACACTTTTTATGGATTACAAAAAATACACATATATACAATGATAAGTAATCGGACCAATGACACGCCTTATATGACATATGAGTAACAGTTTATCAAGAAGCCAACCTACCGCCTCCTTTCCCGTGGTCAGTTTCAGAATTACTATGTGTGTTTTATATCTTACAGTCAGTGACTTTATATATTTGTGATTTCTTTTTCAAATTTGTATATTAAGATAAATGTCTATTACGATTTCACAATTGTACACTGTTTCATCTACACACGCATAAAACACATGTCTTATGTCAAGCTTCAGATTCGCCTTACGATGCAAGGTAACACTATTGAAGCTATATATTTTATACAGCGGACATGGCCAAGTAGTCTATGACGTTGGACATAAGGCTATGCGATTGGTGCTGTAGTGTATCAAAGGTCTGAGTTTAAATCCTGTAAAAGGATTACTATGTGTGTTTTATATCTTCCAGTCAGTGACTTTATATATTTATGATTTTTTTTTCAAATTTGTATATTAAGATAAATGTCTATTACGATTTCACAACCGTACACTGTTTCATCTACACACGTATAAAACACATGTCTTATGTCTAACTTCAGATTCGTCTTACGATACAAGGTAACACTATTGAAGCTATATATTTTATACAGCGGACATGGCCAAGTAGTCTATGATGTTGGACATAAGGCTATGCGATTGGTGTTGTAGTGTATCAAATGTGTGAGTTTAAATCCTGTAAAAGGAGAACAAAAACAATTGTCATAAATCTAATGCATAGATGGGTTTAATTGGGAGAGGTATGCATGTGTTTGTGAGTGTATTTTTGAATAGAATGAACAGATGACTTTGTGGTTGATGGAATCATGAATATAATTAAAAAGAAGTGATGTCATGATAATGTTTTGTATTCAGTTGGAATAAAGTTACTTCCTGTTGATGCATTAAGTGACGCTTATCACACACAGCTATTCTAGATACAAATCATTGCAATGAAATTAACATTGACGCAAGCGACATGTTGAGTTGACTTTGTGACACCTCCTTATCTGGATGTTCTTACGACCGCAAGTAGGACGCCATTATTGTACAACACACTGAATAATTAAGGGTAACAACAAAATTACCGAACATCGAGCAATCTTCCGAAGAGAAAGTTAAAACTTATAAATCAACAAACAGACAAAATCATTCAAAAACCGGAAAACTGGGAATACCGCAATGACCCTGACTGGGTACAGGCATTTCAAAAGAAATGGTGGGTTGAATCAGATTTTACGGCACCAAACCTCCCGATTTTATTACGGTTCAAATGTTCCGGTTGTCACTATAACAACATTTATAACAATACTGAAACAACCGACATAGTAATTTAATATATTAATCGTAAATATTGCAAATTATTGATGTGAAATTATGATACAGGATATCAGATTAAAAATGTTCAACTGAGTGGCACCACATGATTTGCATATTTCAACGGACCAGTAGATTCAATGATTCATGCTAGGCATGTGGAAAATAAAGAAATAGTTCCATCCTAATAAGAAACTTCATTAACCAGGACAGCAATAGAGCAACCAAGAATAAAGTGTACCGCTAAACTACAGCTCAGGGGTCGTTTCACAATCATTGTGGGGTATGAGTTATACTCATTGTTGAAGACCCTATTGTGACTGTGAAATGCAATAAAAATGCTGAAGTTTATGACTTAAGTGTAATGTTTGACTGTGAAATGCAGAACAACAAAAACAGCATTGTTCCTTTGCTTGATGTTGTGTCTTACGTGTAATGTTGGATAATCTCTCCTGTTCATTGACATCCATGTCCTTGTCTTACGTGTATTGTTGGATAATCTCTCCTGTTCATTGACATCCATGTCCTTGTCTTACGTGTAATGTTGGATAATCTCTCCTGTTCATTGATATCCATGTCATTGTCTTACGTGTAATGTTGGATGCTCTCTCCTGTTCATTGACATCAATGTCCTTGTTGTCCTTGTCTTACGTGTAATGTTGGATAATCTCTCCTGTTCATTGACATCCATGTCCTTGTCTTACGTGTAATGTTGGGTAATCTCTCCTGTTCATTGACATCCATGTCCTTGTCTTACGTGTAATGTTGGATAATCTCTCCTGTTCATTGACATCCATGTCCTTGTCTTACGTGTAATGTTGGATAATCTCTCCTGTTCACTGACATCCATATCCTTGTCTTACGTGTAATGTTGGATAATCTCTCCTGTTCATTGACATCCATGTCCTTGTCTGACGTGTAATGTTGTATAATATTTCCTGTTCATTGACATCCATGTCATTTCTTACTAATTAATACTCTATCGAGGGGGCTGATTTTTGCATACACTATAAGGGAAATCCATATCCATTGATGTTCAAACGTCCGTTATTCACGAAAATTGGCAAATTTATACTTCCTAAATATTGTTCTTATGATAAAATCAAAGGCTCTCCTCCCTGGGGCATGGATAACCTTAGCTAATTTTGACTATCCCTTTGGTTTTCTCGTTCCCAAAAACTTTAAATTTAATTTGTTTTCCAATCCTTTAACTTGGAGTGTTCCTGATGAATGTTATTCGGCACTGACCTGGTTTATTTGATATATTTATAACTGAAATTTACAGTTCCTAAATAATGTAATTATTAATAAAACTAAGGTTTTGTTCTTTCGATTTAGAGCGTACCTGATGAATATAATTCCGGAAACGAGTCGTACGCACTAAGTTTTATATCTACATTTTTATCACATACGTTTTATAATTTGCTTGTAAATCCTATTCAACATTGGAAGTATATATATTTCAATAACTCCATGTAAATAAATATTAAATTATATTAAATATTATAAATATTAAAATATAAAATAAATATTGCATGAACTAAAATGTGAAATGTTAACTACAACAGACGGACTGCGGACGCCAACCGATGCTGCTAGCTCACATGACGATTTGCATCGGGTGATCTTAAGCAAATTATTAATCTATTAATTGTATTTAAGGTTTCCTACGTGATTATTTTCATCTATTCCACATTGTCTTTAATTATAACACCGTTTTGTGTTATATTGTTTCACGTTACGCTCGTCGACTGTCATTGTTTACACATTAATGTTATTCTCGGGTGAGAAAAAAAAACAACACTTGCATTGTATATGAACTTATTGGGAATTGTTTGTTGATTTGTATGTTCGAACTAAATTTATTATCTACGTTTTTCATTGTAAACACGGTGTAACCCGAAAGGAATAAATGGTTTTATTGTAAACCCGATGCAACCCGAGAGGACTAAATGTGTTTATTGTAAGTCAGAAAACTAAACACATACATACTTCCTATTAGTCGAGCAGCTGTGGGGGATATTTCAAGGTCAAATCGTGTTCACTTGACATCAACACAAATTTTTGTTTTTTGTTGTTGCTGAAATCACATTGATCACAACACAATAAAAGATTAAATAAGAAACAAAACAAAAACAAAAGTAATCAGGCCAAAGAGCAATGGACTTTTCCCAACAGGTTCTCCTTTTGTATGATCATTCATTGACACTGCTATTTCAATGTATATGTTTATGTTGTCGCTCGTTTTTGTGATAGTATGGGGTCTTTTCGAATCTATGATTTTTTTTCCAACTCATTTGTTTGTTTATATACCTGTATTGTAATGCAATCGCATCGATGGCGTAATTGTTAACGTGCTCGCCTCGAGTGTGGTAGACCATGTGTTTGAGTCCCTGTCGGGTTTAACCAAAGACTATAAAATTGTTATTTCTTGCTTCTCCACTAAGCAAGCAGCGCTAAGGAGAAAGACTGGTTTATGTATCTGTTTGTTTCTCCTCTAAGCATGCAGCGTTAAGGAGAAAGACTGGTTCATATATCTGTTTGTTTCTTCGCTAAGCTAGCAACGTTAAGGAGAAAGTCTGGTTTATATAACTGTTTGCTTTTCCGCTAAGCAAGCAGCGTTAAGGAGAAAGACTGGTTTATATATCTGTTTGTTTCTCCGCTAAGCATGCAGCGTTAAGGAGAAAGACTGGTTCATATATCTGTTTGTTTCTTCGCTAAGCTAGCAACGTTAAGGAGAAAGTCTGGTTTATATATCTGTTTGTTTCTCCCCTAAGCATGCAGTGTTAAGGAGAAAGACTGGTTCATATATCTGTATTGTATTGACATCAACCAGTTTAACTCCGCCACATTTTGTACCTCTCCCATCAGAACTTTCAACGACACGTGTCTTAGTCTTTTAAGTGTTCATTGAATTGAGCTTAGAGGTGATTATTTTGTTGGTATTGGAGGAAATGTTGACCATCAATCTTTATGTTTTCTTTTCATAAACAAACAAAATCGAAACAATTTGCATAGCTGATTGATTGATTGATTGATTGATTGATTGATTGATTGATTTATTGATTGATTTTCTTTATTTCCTCCATTGCTGAAGATTTTACAATTTTATTAATACACTATAAACTTAAATAACACATATACATAATATTAAATATCATGAAAATATTAATGTAGAATATTATATACAAAGTATTGACTCCATATTATTAATCTCAAATCTCAATGTCCAAAGCTGACTGTTATTTTTGTTATATATTTGAATGCGTTTTCAGTTTTGAAATATTGTCGTGTTCATATGATAGTTGGATTTATAACTACCTATGCAATCAATGCCTTTCACTACTAAAGTTGTGAGTTCGAATCCCACTCAGCCGAGGTGTACTCGATACAACATTATGCTATAATGTTTGTCACTGACTTGCGGGCAGGTCGATGGTTTTCTCCGATTTCCTCCACCAATAAAACTGACCACCACAATATAACTGAAATATTGTTGAAAGTGGTGTTAAACACCATAACTCTACCCTACCCAAAATAGTATGTTTCTATATAAATTAAAATACTAGAATACTATGATGGGGTTTTGTATAATGTATTCCAACATCAACACATTATCCGTAAGCATGTTTTTATATTTCAGTATCATTAAACAGATGATAGATTGTAAGTAATCAACAAATCAACTTAATCCCTTCAAAGTAATTATTTTACCATTGATGGAGACACAAACAATGATTTATAAAATTCTTCAAAAGATGATAACACAGTACGAATCTGGTTTAAAAGTTACACGTAAACAACAAGTTCGATCTACGCGGGTCTCTGTCTTTATTTCTGAATTCTGCGTGCTCATCGGAGAAGCTGCAAATACCATTAATATTATTTGGTTTGACCTGACCGGGGCTCGAACCCATGATTTACTGCACTCGAGGCGAGAACACTTATTATTTCACAACTAAATATAGTGTTCCATAGTTATAATACGACGGTTACCACTAGTGTAGCAGAAACTGCTTACCATTCCGTAACGCATGAGGTCTTTCTGTTTTTCTTTGGTGGGTTTGTGTTGTTCAGTTTTCTGTGGGGAGTTTTGTCGGCCGTTGTTGGTCTTTTTTTATCATTTTCTAATGAAAATTGTGTTGTCTGTCTTTCGAATAACGGTTTTTGATTACCGCATTGGTATCTTCAAATTTAGATTATGGAAGAAAATGTATTAATTGTCATTCGTATTTTTTAAAAACAAAAATAATTATTGTGTATTTGCTTATTCTGTTTATTGAACAAAAAAAGTCATTATTGTATTTTCTAAGCCTGATAAGGGATTAGATAAAATGCACCAGAGTGGCTAAGGTCGGCGACTTCTGATCAAAAGCCTACAACGTAAACTATATAGGCTGGCACCTGGTCACCAACCTCACGTTCTCAGATTTCCAGATCCACCCATGACCGGGTTTTCACTAATCAGTATATTATTACTGTCCCGTCTTTCATTGTCCATTATATCTGGTAGTCGCGACAATAGTTAAATATTATTCAAAACAATTAAGCCAACAATATCTAACTTTACCTAGCCAAATATTATTCTATAACCTGACGAAGAAACACTATAATTGAATTACTTAATTAATGTCAGACATCAGCCATTGTAAATTGAAAAATATTTATGAATTTTGCCATCAATACGGAAACACAGATAACAAAATAATGTCTGCTTACGCCATTTCCGACATTATGAGTTTGAATATAGATTTGATATAGATTCAACGCACGTAAATTTTGACTTCTGAATTATACGTCTAACCTTGTCTCATAGAGGAAGTTTACTAGAAGTGTACATTATAAATCATGAAAATATTGTTCTTTCTCCAATAACTTAAGTCCCACTTTCGAATCATAATCAGACAAATGCTTGTGCATTCTCCAATAATAAATTTCCACATTTGATTCATAATCAGAGAAATGTTTGAATAGATGGACAATTTGCTAATCAATTATGTCAGTTAATCCTCCAGTATAATATGATAGTTACGGATGAATGTATTACTATCGATTGTCGTCTGCAGGTATCTCGTTACGTCAGATAGCTGTTGACTGTGGGAGACGAGATTTCAACGTTATTTCATTTGTTGCTACATATAGCACTAATACTCATATATAAAGTAATTTTTCTTTAGTGCATCGAGCTAGGAAATTGGGGAAAAGACGTGCTTAAGTTTTACGACATTTAGAAACAAAATTGACGACTGCAATAAAATTGGATGTCGATGATAAAACATTGAATGGCATTGGTTTTTTGTATATTTAACACAAACGAAAAAAATGGCACTTCTTAAACTTTATAATCTGATAATTTTGTTGATAATCAAAATAACTTATAGCTATGGTATTCAAACGTTTAAGCTAGGAGTAACATTAATTGCTTCTGCTGGAACCCCATATGATATAGAACGTGTTGGACCTGCTATAGATATTGCCGTGAAAAAAGTGAACAAAGAGATCCTTAATGGGAGTTACCAGTTAGAAATTATAGAAAAACCATACGGTGTGTTCTGTAGTGGATCAGTGGCACCAGGTAAGACTTTATCTTGACTTCTTATGCATACTATTTTTTGTTCTAATACTGACAGTTTAATTACCAAACCCCTGTTTTATAATGACCTAATACACCCAGAGTGGCAGACTGAGCACCTCCGATTGCTTACAAACTCAGACTGACTGAGCGCCTCCGATTGCTTACAAACTCAGGCTGACTGAGCACCTCCGATTGCTTACAAACTCAGGCTGACTGAGCACCTCCGATTGCTTACAAACTCAGACTGACTGAGCACCTCCGATTGCTTACAAACTCACCTGAAAAAAAAATCCCTTTTTACAACATACACGTATAATGAATCATTTTCTAAAATAAAAACGTAGATATCGAATGTAGTGCGCACGACGCGTTTCTGGAATAATTTTCATCAGGTAAGCTCAAAATCGAAAACCAAAACATTTAAAGTTTTGGGAGCAATACAATCAAAGGGCCTAAGCAGGATAGCCAAAATCGCTTAAGGTCACCTATAGATGAGGGAGGAGAACATTAGTTTTATTATTATTATTTGCATTATTTAGGAACTGTAAATTTCAGTAATAAATACATCTAATAAACCATGGCAGCGCCGAAGCTCTGACAAATAGTCCCCCAGCAGAGATATCGACCCTAAAATTATATGTCAGCACTGCATTCATTCCTACATACATACATAACATTCAAATAAAAAGGCCTTGGTGAACCCTGGGGTATAAAAATATGATATATAACTCCACTGGAAGAACAACACTAAAAAGAATGTGCACAGGTTGTGTAGGACAACTATAATAAATAGACTCACTCTACGCACTGGGTGTAAAAAACACTTTGTGAATGTCAGGCTACTTGCACATAAAATTCGAACACCAGCAATTCTTCGTGAACAATAGTTTGCTCTTTCTTCTATTCCCGATACGACTTTTACCAGACTTGAATATATGAGTAAAACGGTGGGTGTCTAATAAGAAGCAGGAACCTGGATTCACCCCCGATTGTTCAGTTGTGTTCGTGTTACTCATCTAATCAGTTTCCTGTGTTGTGTTTTTTGTTTTTGTTTTATTTATCTTTGTCCTGTGTCTTGTGTCCATTTTTGCCTGTGTCTATGTATTGTCCATTCGTCTTTCTCTAACGTTTATTTAGAAGTGGTCGTTGTTGCTCTGTCACAAGGCAAACTTTTCGACTCTATCCAGCATCTCCCCTTTTCCCGTAGGAATCAAAACATCAATCCATCAAAGTTTTCAACTCTATGCAGCATCTCCCCCCTTCCCGTGTGAATCATTACATCAGACCATTCCGGTATCATTAATTCCGTATATAAGTTATTGTTTGTTAAATCGTCATGTAATATAAATAAAATATAGCCGTAAACAAATTAATAAACAGATATGTACTATTTAATATTTGTAATTAATGTTTAAGGGCGTTAGTCCAGTCAATCTACAGTTTTACCTCAAACTGATTGCAAAAGAATTTATTTCAACTGTAATTAGTTCTTGACACTAGCATATTCAACATATAAAAAGTCTAGAAAATCTAAATAGGGGAAAAGTAAGAACTTTATGAAAACAAAATATGCAAAAATATGAAAATAGTGGAGATAACTCGTGTATAAATTGCATATGCTTCAATCGAATTTTTAACTAGAAAAATTCAGATTCAACCGATGGAACAGTAATGCTAAGCTTAAGAATAATAATTAACATCTATCATTTACAGTTTTACTTTATAAAATGTTTAGGATCATATAAATTCGGAAATTTGCAACGGCCGCCGTTGTTTGTTGACATCCTGATTTCATCTGCTACAAGTACAAATCAATCCACTGAGTATTTTCGTTCTCACCAAATAGTCCAGTCAATCTATGGGAAAAAATAGCCAAACCTCAAACTAATTGCAAAAGAAGTTAACTCTGGATTTTTTTGTGTAAAAATGTCTTCCTAATACCAAATCAAAATTCTAGAAAAATCTAGAAAGGGAAAATATTTTTTTCATGAGATTTTCTAAACCCCTCTCACCATTTCAGCATACATATTTGTTTTTAACATATGAAGTTGTAAATGTGGAAAAAAGAGCATTCAATGAAAGTGTAGTCATACCAAACTAATGAGAGGAGTTTTACCTTTCAAATTGATAAAATAAAATACAGGTCTTCTTTCTCTGCCTTCTCTATTTAATCCAAAAATGTACTAGTACCCTACCGAAATTAATAAATAGGTGTTGTAATATTTAATAAAAAAACGTTATTTGTCCAATTTGTCATTTTTAATCAAACAATTGAGTAAAACAAAGCACAACATAGTAACATATAAAATTATATGGGGCCAATAATACTGATTGTTTACAAATATGTATACCAAATTTGAATTTGGATAATTAGAATTTCCCTTTTCTCTCATTTTTTCGATTCTTTCTTGTTTACACAAAAGAAAATATATACAATATAGAAATTATGATGCAACTACTGTTGGAATGGATAACTTGTGCAAAATGGAAGATTTTCAGTTTTTCTTATTTGTACATATTACCTAACACACTGAATTGACTGTCCAAGTTAAAAAAAATTAAATCTTACCTAACAAGATAGTTTAAAATTCTATCCTATTTTTTTTATAATATGGCCAAAAAACTTTAATTTTTTAATAGAAGTATATTAGAAAAAAGTAGCAGTAACCTATAAAAAAGTATTGATGTAGCAGTAATGAATAACGTCGACTGAAGTTACAATACACATTCAGCATTTAAAATCAATACGTTTGTCAAAACGTAAGAACATGTAACAATACTGATATGTTTCTGATCACATAGTCCTAATTACATATCTTTAGTCATGTCTTCGCCTGTTATATTTTTTAAGTTTGAATTTGAGCAACTAACACCTTTACAGTCTCCACATCCAACTATGCAATTTAAACCATGTTTCCTACCACTACATATTTAGTGACATAGTTAAGTTTACAGTTATATCTTATTACTTTAATTAGTCGCTCAGGTGCAGGGGGTAAATTTGTTCTTATAGGAAAAAGTTTACGGTTCACACTTTCCCACCCCCATTCTAGAGGGTTGATATGATATGTTGTTACTACCCATTCTTGTAGTTGCAGATAAGCATGTTTGCTGTGGTAACATTCGAGAGGTCATGTCACAACCAGAAATAACATGAAGAAATGGTAGTATATGGCATGCGTCCAGTCCAAGTGTTGACTTTGTCTTACGGATATCTCATATTTTCAACGTTGTAGAGCTGGTACTCATTGATTTGAAATATATATCGCTTGAATCAAGACCAAAATGGAAAAGCAAAAATATTAACAGATGAGAACCTTCGCCAAGAAGAACTGATGGATTGTTGACAGCACTTTCAACTGTAGTTTTGATTCGATTCGGTGATCATTTACATCACATCTATCCAAATGAGCTTGAAGTTAAGGATACTCCTGATACTCAAACGTCTGCTTCTTACCCTGACCCTCACCTTGAGGTCGTCCACGGAGGAAGATTCAAAAACAGAACTCTGACAAATGCGATTACTTCACTTTTCCAATAGTCAACTTCCCCTTCATCAGTAGCAATATTCCAGTATCACCAGCATATGGAGTTTACATTTCTCAACTTATACGTTATTCTGGACCTTGCGCCAAGTACAATGCGTTTCTGGACAGAGCTCAGCTGCTGACTCAGAAGCTACTTAAACATGGCTATGCTGCTCCTAGGTTGCAGTCATCGCTACAAAAATCTTGTGATCACAATATGGTTGACCACTACGAAATATCCATATCTCAAATGACAATGGATCTTTTATTTTCACGTAGAGTACTAGTAGATGTTTTCTTCCTCTATCACTGCCACTACTTTTACTGGACTTTACTGTATATATGAGTAACATGGCGGGTGTCTTATAAGAAGCATGTACTGTGTACTATTCGCGAGCACCTAAGTTCACTCCCGTTTTTTTGGTGGGATCAGTGTTGCTCATTCTTTCAGTTTTCTTGTGTTGTCCTATTATGTGTCTTTACATTCTGAGTTTCATTTTGTGATATCCGTTACGATTTCTGCATAAAACGATGTTCGGTTTCCTCTTCACATCCAGGTGTTTGTAAGGGAGCTCGTTTCTTATTTACGTTATTTGTGTTTGCTTACATCTAGTGGTGTCTAACACATATTGCATTGTGTTTTTGTTTTGTTTTCCGTCGTCTTGTATGCCCTATGATGTCAGTGTCTCTGGATTGTCCATTATTGATTGCCCTTTCGATGTTCTATATTTAATGTTTATTTGACAATTAAGACATCTGCATCACCAGAGGTATGTATTGTTGAACATCCCTATTTGAATAATATTAACTTGGCATGTTAATAACGCTTTGCTTATTTCCGAATCTGCTAGGAATAGTTCCATCTTTGACTTGAATGGTGTATATTCATTAAATAACACTTTATCCCCAAAAGCTGTCCCTGTTCGCATTAGATGTGTCATATCCTTAATAGACTATATACTGTTGTGTGTTTTAAAATCATTATTTCTATGGGTGTTGTGTGTTGATATTTATTTCGTGCGTTATTTTTCACATTTATTACTCTTGTATGTACATAGATGTTTGCTTATTCGTCGATTTTTTCATTACACAATTGTATTCAAGTTTGTTCCTCTTTAAAATCTATTCTAAAAATCGCTATCTGCTGCTTTGTCAAAAAGCCTTTATTTCTATGTGTTTTTATCCCAAATGGTTTTCCATACATTTTTTCAACGAAAATTGTTGATGAAGGTTTCGTGTTTAATTGTTATATATTTTCCACATACAATATTGATTTTCTGACTTTTTTTTTATTTCATTGTATTATATTTGTTATACACATTTAACACTGACATTTGGTGAGAACGGAAAATGCTCAGTGGATTGATTTATACTTGTAGTTGTAGCATATGAAATCAGGATATCAACAAACAACGGCGGCTGTTGCAAATTTCCGTTATATGACCCTAAACATTTTATAAAGTAAAATTGTAAATAATAGATGTTAATTATTATTCTTAAGATTACCATTACTGTTCCATCGGTTGAATCTGAATTTGTCTAGTTAAAAATTCGATTGAAGCATATACAATTTATATACGAATTATCTCGTTTGTTTTCATATTTTTTTCATATCTTGTTTTCATAAAATTCTTACTTTTCCCCTATTTAGATTTTACTAGAATTTTTATATGTTGAATATGTTAATGTCAAGAACTAATTACAGTTGAAATAAATTCTTTTGCAATTAGTTTGAGGTTTGGCTATTTTTTCCCATAGACGCATAGATTGACTGGACTACGTCGGCTCTCTTTTACATAACTAATTATAAAAGAAAATGATGATCAACAATTCCACCAATATCAACAAACGAACAATAACCTCTCACCGCAAATTATTTGAACATAAACTGTTTTTATATGACTTTGGAAAACCAAGTTCGTGAAAACGTCTGCTTGACGTCACGATGAATACATAATTTATATTTATAATAAATTATGTATAAAGNTCAAGATTGAGACTCGGAGAACTTTGCGATCACGTTGCTCAACTAGTTATATGTCAATATTAAATTTAATTGACAAGTCATTTTATTATTTAGTCCTTGATATGTACTGATTTTGCAGGCATATGCTGTTTTGTATATGTTAAACAATCATGAATGTTAAATGTAAATGTCTCCTTGGAGACCTGATTTGAAAAAAAGAGCGTCCGTCGGTTGTGCGGGATATATCAATCCACAACCAACCCGTCCTTCGGATGAGACGTAAATAAAACCGAGGTCCCGTGTTGAGAGATTGCCACCCTCTTCGCACGTTTTTCATTCCGTCAAAATTTTGTTATTTTTTGTCCGCCAGATCACGTGATTTCGATGGAACTCCTGGCACTGAACTTCCGATGTCAATGTACACAACAAAAACTTCAATCGATAAGTGTCGTTTTAACGTTCGATCCTCAACTTAAAAGAAATCTTAACATTTTCTGTAAAAGATAGATATCAATTAGATTATTTTATTTGTATCAAAGACTTCAATGCAGAGACACATACTTCTTTAAAATAAAATTTGTTTTCTTTCTTTATTTGCGGCTGTCAGCATCATCAAAGGAAAACGATCTGCCTTTTTGAATATATTTCTGATATCAGACAGATAGTGAGGTACCGAACACCAGTATTTATTCAGCGGTTTCCTTGGCGTCTCCATATTACAATTACTTATAATCTACCGCATCTACGAATATGATATGCAGACATTGTCACAGTAATAGGGTAAACACCGGAAGTCGCCTGCCGATTTGTTCAGACGTCAAGACACGAAAAAGACGGAACGAGGTCGGAATTGACATGATTCGAAACAACCGTATTGCTAAATGTTCTCGTCCTGAATATAGCTGAAAAATTGCTCGCTGGACGTTATTTGAAACATCAATCAATCAATCAA
>MJUT01045353.1:345005-363028 GCA_002080005.1 Gigantidas platifrons | reverse complement strand
ATTATACTATTATAGCACTAATAATAATTAATGAATAAAACAGAAAATTTCCTCCATAAAATACTTCTCAGTAATGATATACATCTATAAAATATTATTTTTCAATTAAGGTATAAAAGTGTACTATTATTCCCACAGACATAATAATCATATATATATATATATAAAATGATATACAAGGAAATTAGAAAGTAAATATAAAGCATCAAAAACATATCTGATAGGTAGAGTACATACGTAATAGTTATACACTGAGGTATAGGTGTATCTGGATTAGAAACCCCGACTGCCGGAGGGGTTTCTAATCCACAAACACCGCATACCGAAGTGTATAACTAACTTACTCCCCAAGTTATTCTAAATACACGAAATATTCATTACAAAATGTCATAAAAAAACAAAAACAATAAACACAGAAACATTAAATTTTATAAATCGATACATTTTTGTGGTTTCCCCATTGGGTACCTCTTCTATAAAGATAGATTGAACGACTGGGTTGTATTAAGGATTAAACAGATTGATTGGTTAATAATGAGAGATGTTATTCGATATGTACCTGTATTCATTGGATCTTCAGGAATGATAGACGTGTTATATTAAACTGAACTTTTTTGTAGAAAATGAATATTAACCATATTGTCACAAATATTACGCAGAACTGCTAAATAAAGTAAGTAAGAATATATGTTGAATATGACAAATATTTTTCTACCAATAAACTGTTCAGTTTTAAGTGCGCATTTAACAGGTCAATGTTTTTTGTTTTGTTTTGTTCTTTAAAGGCTTGGATCCAGTCAATTTAAAAAGGGGTTTCAGAATAAAAAAAGCAGGTAATAACAGTCTCATTTTCGACAATTTTCACATAATTTTAATAAATTTTCCTGAAAAAGGGGATTCCCCCACCCTCTAGTTCCACCAATGATGAACTTTTGAAAGGGTGCCAACATATAATGTATTTTATTTTTACATTTGCTTTCCCGACCAAGTTTTGTTCCCGATTATTTATTATTATTTAGTTTTTTGTACGATTGCTTGAAATTTTTTCAGAGTATACTTCATTAACAAGATCTTTATGTTTTCTTTTTCACTTTTTCAATATGCAGTTTTCGTGTTATCTTCACCTGAGTGGTAATTAATTACTTCATTGTTGTAGGCACAATAGGCCGTGCCCACAGGGTGTGAAGACAAGGGTTTCCAGAAACACAGGCTATTGTTCTTATAACAATAAAGTAATTCATAGAAAGGCAGTTTCAGAGATAGAAAGCGTATGGCTTAACAATAGACCTGGTGTGTAAATGTAATTTAGAACATGAATCTTGAAAACATATCCGTGTAATTAGCCAAAACATATGATAGTTTAATAGCTTTTGATAATAAGAGATTAAAAAATATGTTTTCTTGAAAATACTTCCGCGTCTATTTGAGCTATTGCGTAAATAAAGGGGAATTTATTTTTATTAAGTTCTGTTGCTATTGAATTTAATATTGCATAGCATTATTTACTAGTAAAAAAAAGGAAAACCAAAATATTCAATACTGTCGGATCATCAACAAAATCTCGGAAAGAGGCCAACTCGATACTCCTAACATACATGTATACATGAACGCTTACTTTCCTTCACTTCGTACTGGATTTCGATAAAAAGAGGTTGGGGTAGACTAGTTTTATGGGCTCAAATCTTTACACTAGTTCTTGTTTATTTTATATATGATACACTATATAATAAATATATCTTTATGTCATCCAATTCATGAAGATTGGACAATAACATTTACGCATTCATGTTTTCACTACATTATATTCATAGCTCATATATTTAAAAAGGTGGTATCGTGGACGTGATCGTATTGTAGTTGGATTTACAACTACCTTTGCAATAAGTGCCTGTCATCACTTACGTTGTGATTTCGAATCCCGCTCATGGCGAGGTGTTCGGTTGTCAGTGACTTGACTTGGTGGTTTTCCCCAGTTACTCTGTTTTCCTCAACCAATAAACTGACCGCCACGAAATAACTCAAATATTGTTGAAAGTGGTGTTAAACACCATAACCTTATTTTAAAAAAAGCAAGCTATGCATTAAATGGCATCCATCTTATTATGAAAGGAGAGTTTAAAAAGCGATGGTCAACAATTCCACCAATATCAACAAAACGAACAATCACCTCTCACCTCGATTCGCTGTACACAAAATAAAGACCATCACGTTTGAAATCCTGGTACCACAAAATCCGTTGTATCTCCAAGCAAAGTGAGATGAACAACAGAAGAAAATTTGCAATAATATCTGAATATCATTTCTTTGACTTTGAAATAAAGATATGTAAACCAAATACTGTTAATCTGAACTGTGGTTAATTTTTTTCAAATTGTATGGCGTAAATATATTTACATTGACCTTTCGTGTATCTAAGATATAATTTAATGTATATATAAAAAAGTGCAATAGCTTTATATGATTGTATAATTTAATGTGGAGTAAAATGTCGTCGTCAAACGTACAATATCCATAGTAATTTTGCTATTTTGCTTAATTTATGTTAATATTGTTTTAATACATGTTATTGAGCGCCATCTTTAATAAGACTGTGCCTTTCCCGATTGACGTTGACTCTCAATTGTTTGATATTTATTTTGTGGCTAGGATTTGTATGCATGTCTTTACCTACATTTACATAAGCCTTATAAAACATTGTTTTATGTTAGTTTATATCAATAAAAGATTCATGACCAAATTTAATATCCGGGATTTCACTCTTTTTCTTTATGTTTTATTTTTATGTCCCATCTATTCACCAATGAACAAATGTTCATTTACCATAATCATTTAGGTTAACAAGAGTGATCTATCCAAATGTTCTCATCATTATCCATCAGTCATAGATTGTTGGTACAGTTTGAAATGTGAAATAAAGTTAACTTTGATCTTGCAATTTAAACTAAATACATGCAATAATGGTAAAATGAAGGGAAAAAAACGAAAAAAAAACATTGATAACACTAGACACATGAAACAATGTTAAAGTAAAAAAAAACGTGGATTATGTTAAATTCATGTAATAACGATAAAGTAAAAATAGCATGGATTCTACTAAATACACAAAATAATGTTGAAATAATAAAAACGTAGATATATAATTTAGTGCGCACGGCGCGTTTCTGGAATAACTTTCATCAGGTACACTCAAAATCGAAAAAGTGGAAAGCCAAATGATTTAATGTTGTGGGAACAATACAACGAAAGGGCATAACAAGAAAAGAATTCTACTTTACAATACAATACGCAATGTTAAATTGAAAAAAAAAAAAAAAAAAAAAACCTGACTTCTACAAAGTTCTGGAATAACCTGATGGTACGTATACTCTTAAAATCAAAAGATTGGAAACCGAACTAATCTTAAACATAGAAACCAAAAAAGCGTAAACAAGATATATAGAATATACTAATCTAAACAAACATGGTAATTATATATCATATACAATGAAATAAAATATTGAAATACAAAATATAAAAAAAACATATCTGATGTACATACTTTTGAACATGAATATCTAAAAATGATTAAAAGTAATTAACTAAAATAAATAATAGATGAATTTCGAAAAAATTACGAAAAGGGATACTTTTTAAGGTTTTTTCCTTGAAAGGATAGCCATGTTGATTTTAATTAGGAACGTGTTTGAAAGAAACTGACTTTTTACTAATACGATATTAATAACGTCATATACCAGGGGCCTGTTTAATGAAACTATCCTAAGCTTAGGACATGTCTGAGGCAGCACAACGAAGCTGGCTTAAGACCATCCTAGTAAAGATGGTCTTAAGACCATCCTAAGATATTCATTTATTAAAATATCCATATGGAGTGGAGATAAATAAAAAGATAATTTTATATTAATTATGAGCTTTCAATAAATTTAAAATCAGAAAGAAATTTAAATTAAAAGACGATTTGGAGTTAATCACAAGTTTTAGAGTTAAAATTTCTCTTCTGTACAATATTCATATCGAAATTGTCAGTCTCTATATATCGGCATTATTAAGCTGTCAAGCGAGTTATTTACGGATAGTACACCCTATACAGATGAAAACAGTGAGTAAAGTCGTGCAAATCGTGTTCTTTTGTATGACAGACTTTCACCTTATATAAATAAATTCATATTTTGAATGTTACGCATACATTAAAAATGAACCGAAAACGTAGCCCGAACTTATCGATGGTGTTATTTATTATGTGAATTAATAATTATTTATTTTACTGTGTGTATTTAATTATTATTATCTTTTTTATATTTATTGAAATGTAGTTGTTACCTTAAGATGGTCCTAAGTAATCTAATTCACTGTCCTAAAGTTAGGATACAATTTAGGACATATCTTAACTTAAGAGGCGGTCGATAAACAGACTTAAGACAAAGACATGTCCTGATACCATCCTAAGATATGTCTTAGTCCTAAGACATCTTCGTTAAACAGGCCACAGACATCAAACATTACCGTTTACACGACTATTATAATTGGTCCGTAATTAAAAATGTTGGTTCCAAATATAGAATGTTTTACGCGTTGTAAAGGCACAAAACTGTAATGAGGACTTTTTACATTACACATTTTGATAAATAATATACGATGAAATACTCTTTTCTTTTAAGTCGATAGCAGAACTTCTTAAATGATAAGGAATTTTGCTTTTTTCTGATTGGCCTAAACAGCATTTTCTCAACTCTACCTCTGAGTGAGTACACCTCGCGTGGGGTATATTTGGGCTTGCCCACCGACCAACCACCGCCAAGATGTCAAGTTGTGTCGACCAATCAAATTGCGTCTTACTCATTCATAAAATTTCAAAATTTTCAAAAAATTTCAAAATTATGAAATAATTTTTTTTTTAATTTCAAAATTTTCAAAATTTCAATAATTTCAAAAAAATTCAAAATTTTCATAAAATTTCATAAGTTTTAAAATTGTTCAATAAATTTCTAAATGATAAAATTTTCAAAATATTTTTTAAAAATTTCAAAGTTTTCATTAAATTTCAAAATGTTAGTATTTAAATAATAATATTGAAAAATGATAAAACAATTATTAAGTTTGAAAAATTCCTTATTATTTAATAAAGCAGTTATTGACTTTTAATTTCAGTCTACTCATGACTATACGGACCTGGTCAATGATTGATTAACCTCGGCCGTTGGCCTCGGTCAATCAATCATTGATCAGGTTGGTATAGTCATGAGTAGACATTATTAAAAGTCAATAATTGTGTAATGTAGACCCAATGTGACCTGACCCTGACCAATGGCCGGGATCATGTTAGATAACCGAGAGTCGCATGTCAAGGGTTCTCATTTCCTGCTATTGTCCTATGTAAATGATGTTTAATTAAAAAATAAAGAAATATTAGAATAACCTGATGGTACTCTTAAATTCAAAAGATTGGAAACCGAACTAATCTAAAACCTAGAAACCAAAGAGAGTAAACAGAATATCAAAAAATATACTAATCTAGACAGACATTGTAGTTATATGTTATACAACGAAATTAAAAATTGAAATACGAGACAATAAAAGTATATCTGATGTACATACTTTTGAACATGAATATCTTAAAATGATTAAATGAAATAAACCAAATATATAATAGCCGAATTTCGAGAAAAAAAAGGAAAAAAAAAAGACGAAACGGGATACTTTTCAAAGTTTTTTTTTCTTCAAACGGCAGACATGTTGATTTTCAATTAGGAACCTGTTTGAAAGAAACTGACTTTTTATACGCCCGTCTCGAGACGGGCCGTATTATGTGATTGGGTAGGGTGGAATGCGGGCGACGGGCGGCGGGCGGGCGTCCAAACAGGTTTCCGCACAATAACTTTAGTTCTGTATATCGGATTTTTACCAAACTTAACCACATGATTCTCCTTTGAAAGGGGAAGAAACCCTTTTATTTTTGGGTCATTAGGTCAAAGGTCAAGGTCACTGTTACTATAAATATAATTTTGACAACAGGGTCGTTTCCGCCCGATAACTTTAGTTCTGTATATTGGATCTTTAACCAACTTGGCCACATGATTTCTCTGTGAAAGGGGAATAACCCTATTTATTTTGGGGCCATTATGTCAAAGGTCAAGGTCACCGTTACTATAAATAAAAAATTTGACAACAGGATCGTTTCCGCACGATAACTTTAGTTCTGTATATTGGATCTTGACCAAACTTGGCCACATGATTCCCCTGTTGAGGGGAAATAATCATAATTATATTGGGGCCATTAGGTCAAAGGTCAATGTCACCGTTACTATAAATAAAATTTTTGACAACAGGATCGTTTCCGCACGATAACTTTAGTTCTGTATATTGGACCTTTACCAAACTTGGCCACATGATTTCCCTGTGGAAGGGAAAACCCCTATTTATTTTGGGGTCATTATGTCAAAGGTCAAGGTCATCGTTACTATAAATATAATTGTTGACAACAGGATCGTTTCCGCACGATAACTTTAGTTCCGTATATTGGATCTTGACCAAACTTGGCCACATGATTCCCCTGTGACAGGGAAAGAACCCTATTTATTTTGGGGCATTAGGTCAAAAGTCAAGGTCATCGTTACTATAAATATATTTTTTGACAACAGGATCGTTTCCGCACGATGACTTTAGTTCTGTATATTGGATCTTTACCAAACTTGACCACATGATTCCCCTCTGGAAGAGGAAGAACCGTATTTATTTTGGGGTCATTACCATATACCGTTTGATAATTTATATAGATGGGCGTATTTTGTAATGCACACATTTCTTGTTACTAATACGATATTAATAACGTCATATACCAGACATCTAATACTACCGTGTACACGACTAGCATAATTGGTCCGTAATTAACAATGTTGTGCTTAAATATAGAATGTTTTATGCGTTGTAAAGGTATAGAAGTGGAATGACTTTTAAATTACAAATTATGATAAATAATATACAACTAATTACTCTTTGTGAGGTCATTAGAAGGAAATGTACATCCGAGGTAACCTAACATGACCGGGACCAAAGGATAGAAATAATCTACGTAAGAAACAAAAGATTCATTTCTATTTGAAAAATGATTATTTCGTAGCGATCAACCACATCGTGGTGACGACAATATAATTTTTGCAGCGATGACTTCAGCATAGGATCAACATAGCCTTGTCTTAATAGCCTTTGTGTCAGCAGCCGCGTCCTGTCCAGAAAATCACTGTATTGGTAACAAGCTGGAAATGTGAATTGGCTTTCCGCTATCTGCGTATAGATTATTTATTGAAAATGTGAAATGTTATTATCGTCAGCCAGAAAAATGTGCCTCACAATAACATTTCAATATGAGACAATGATCACTCTAGCTATATCCCGAGTAGCAACATAAAACAAATAATCTAAAACGTACACTAATTAATTAGAAACACAACTTAAGAACATCACGTTTACAGTGTTATAAATGCATCACTAAGCATAGGATACCGTACATTTCAAACAAAAGAACTGTCCTCTATTGGATCTGGGAGGCTTCGAGGCCTATACCTGTGTACGAGTGCGGAAAAAAAGCTTTCCATATTCTATAATGCTCAGTTCTTTTGTTTGAAATGTACGGTATCTAACTTGTANTTGAACTTGTAAATAAAATGCAATATGCATTTTTTTGCTTTGTACAGAAAATTAATTTATATTTTAAAATAACACCTGACCTACATCAATGGGGAAATTATAGATAGTACAATCTATTCAAATCTGGTTATGTGCATTTCAATTTTATTGCAATAATCGAACCAGTAACAAAATTTACACTCAAAGATGCATTTTTTGTATTGCAATCTTACATTGTTAATAAATGAAATTAAAAATCTACAAGCAATTAATTTTTGAAACTTATTCTCCGTTAGTCGCCTATCCACAAATGATATCTTATGCGAAAAAAATCTGGGTTAAAATGGATTATTGCGTCGTAAATATAATCTCTTTGAAGTCGAACTATTGTTACTGAGTCGATATTGGCGATATGCAAATAATGTAAACAGTCAAGTACATGTGTTTTGTACGTGATATTCCATTCGAATACACCTTGATAGTTTTGAATAGATTCAAGGTCAAATTAGAGAGCCCCGACATAATTTAATCGCGGTCGGACAAGGCACTAACTGGATACCAAAATTAGTTGCCGGGAACTTTTTACGCATGTTGAATTTAATCATTACTAGTTTTATTAACCACGACTCTTTAAACGGCCAACGTAAAGGGGTGCTCGACTACTGGCATGTTTTATTTGTATCGTCTGTAATAAATAATAGGTATAGAAGACGATACAAATAAAACAGACCAGAAGTCGAACACACATTTACCTTGACCGTTTAAAGGGTCATGGTTAATAAAACCAGTAATGAATAGAATCATCAGGCGTAAAAAGTGGCCGGTAAATAATTCGTGAGGCCAGTTTTATGAATAGCTTTGCTGGGGGTATTATTGTACAATTCTATTTCTATGACTGTTTAATGGGAAAGTCTAGCGTATATCGTTGTTTGTCTTTGTGTGCGGTTCATTGGCCATTGTGTTGTCTGTATACGGATTCTGATTACCCCTTTGGTATCTTCCACTTCTTCTTAATAAGATCATTTTTACGGTGTTATAAATGCATCGCTAACTATATTTCTATGACTCTTTAATGGGGAAGTCTAAATTCTAAACCAAAAAACAAAACAATGTTGTAATTGTACGTACATTTACTCCCACTGGTCTTACTTAACAGTCATGAATTGATATAGAAATAAATAAGAGTATATAAAGAAATCTAAAAGCGCGAGATAATTTTAAATTTAGAAACTAATTGGTCACTGATTAGCATACTATTTCAAAGATTATGGTTTCATGATTGTCTTAAGAGCGATGAAAATAGATTTGAAACATATATGCGTAATCATTATTATCTTTACGTTTCAAAATGAAATGAACAACAACAAATACCACAATGACCGTGCAGATCCAGCATATAATATAATAATCGTAGACTAACTACTAATTAATGATCACTAACCCTGCTAGTGCACTGTTCTTCATTGTCATTTATTTTTGTGACGGTATATGATCTTTTCGAGTGGAGCGAATCTGTGCAGGTTTTTGTTTGTTTATATCAATTTGTCGTGGATCCAATTATCAGAGAGGGAGGGTTGGACTCCCTTTAATCGGATTACCCCCTTCCCCCATACTTGTGTGTCTGTCCCAACACAAAACACGGATTTCAAACGCAATGCGTTGTGGGTTTTTGTGTGATTAATTGCTTGAAGTGAGAGATGGTTGCTCGTTCTGTTGATATAGGTACACCATCGACCGCCACTGATTTTAGATTTGTTTTCGTAATATTGCATATAACGATGTTCGGTTCGTCTTGACCTCCAGTTGTTTGTAAGAAGGCTCATGTCTTATTTACGTTATTTGTGTTGCGTTTTTGTTTTGTTTGTCGTCGTGTTGTGTACCCTATATTGCCAGTTTCTCTGGATTGTCCATTTGTGATTACTGGTATTATTATATGTAGCTGTTTTGTTCAGTATTTAATACAGCAACGCAGTAAAAAATGCGCAGTAATAATAGTTTGAAGATATCAAAGGGGTAATCAGAATCCGTAAATCGACGAAGGACAGACAACACAATGGCCAAAAGAAAAAGTACAAAAGGACAAACAATGATCTACAAGACATACACATAAAACTAAAGATCGAGTAATAGAACCCAACTTAACACCGGGGATAAACTCAGGTGATCCGGAAGGATAAACAGTTTCAGCTCCACTAGTAAATGTATATATCTCATAACGACGACAAACATGTCTTCGCAAGATTTCGGAAATAGACGATCGCAACTGGTGAAAGAAAGAAGACAGAATGTTGACAAATAGATCGGAGAACTGGTCAATGAACGTTAATCAGTAATCATTCAATCAGTCATCGAAGGAATCTGTCGTATCTTTATTTTGGTCGTTGAACTACGTTCTTGACACAAAACTGAAATAAAAATATTGAACATTATTATATAGATAGGTGTGAATTATGGGGATTTATCCGTGAAATAAATTCCGGTATTTCACATGTGAAATATCAGTTTTTTCCCGCCGGAACTACTTTTGCAAATCTATTAGTGTGGTGGTTACGTCCCTTGTTGTGTTACTGTAAATACACATACAATTGTAAATTGGAAAAATTCCGCGAAATGTTATTGACGACTTTGGCACATAACCAACATGACGTCATTGACGTCATATGAAGACTTCCAGTTTGAAACGTAAAGATTAGACGTTATTTGGCTTCGTGTACGCTTCAGTTTTCATACATTTTAACTAAAATAAGTTTTCAAGGTAAGCATTTTAATTATTTTTGTGTATTGTTATAAATATGACATGTAGGATTTCACATTTTCAAGATGGCAGATCCTTCCAGCTGAACCCCTTATTATCATTGCTCGTAGATGTATACACGTGGAATGAAATATACAAATAAAAATAATAACATATAAGAAATTTTGAAAGTCTATATAATAAACAGTATAACTAAATCATACATTTTGAATATCAAAATAAAACCACTCGTGACCGAATACGCATTAACGATTAAACCCGTGGACGGAACAAGTTCCGCCCACTCGTTTAATCCTTATGCGTACTTCGGTCAAACGTGGTCTTATTTTGATATTCAAAATCTACGATTAGTTATACTATATTTATCCTTAAAGAATAAACAGCAATCTACAATAAAGCACACAGTAACCTCATATATCACAATGTATTTTAATTGAGGAAACATTTATTTGTATTCTCTTGTTAGCAACATAAACTATATTGATAAAGAGAATTGTGAAGCTACATTAAGACATTTCACGCACAGAGAACTCAGAGAATCCAAGGCATACTATCTTATCTATTTTGTAATGTTCGATGTTTTGAAAAGGTCACAATGTAATTGTCATTGAAGCAAATACATACTGCTGTGTAAAATAAGCTTGGCAGAAGCGTTAATATTACACGATTTAAAAAAAATATGCTAATGTTGCTTTATTAGAAAGATAATAAAACTTTTCTACGAAAACGTGACATATGTCATGTTTCAGATAATATTGATTGATTGAATGTCAGTTGCTTAATCTGTGGACTAGTTGAGCTGACAGTACCAGATGTTAATCAACAGAGCTGACAAGCGTTCCCAAGTGGCGGATAGGGGATGTCAGATTATAATATGGAGAATCTAATCAAACTGCGTCTGAAAATGCACAAACAATGCGACACAAGATACCGAAAACATTGTTGCACCGGAAGTCAGCGAGATATAAAAAAATGAATCACGGAACAACTTTTCTATGTTTCGATTTTTTTTATATTTTTACTTTTTGTTTGTTTGTTTGTTTTTGTTGTTGATGTTTTATTTCAACGAATATTTTTGTTTTTATTCCTGCAACTATTCAAAAATGAAATATAGAATCGGGAATGCAGAACAAATTCTTTATCTATTTTGATTGTGTGTCGTCTGGTATATATGTATTTCACTAATGACATTTTACTATACAGGTGTTATTGCCCTTGAATACTGAACTTGAATAATCTATATATTCCATTAAAAAAGAGTTTATATCATGAATTTATTTCTGTACCCTGCATAACTTAACACATTCAATTAGCTGCTTGTTTGAAAAATATGTCTTGCTTAGATTTGTATTATATATTATATAGAGATTAATATATGACCTTTTCCATAATAGCCTACAATGTAGGTATCGTCCCACTACCCGCCGACTGCGTATCGGGCTGATATGGGGTCTCTGGATGCTTTTGTATTGATGTTGCAAAATTAATGACAGTAACCAGATTGTTTGCCCGAATATGTTTAGATTGATTGTTTAATTTAAGGAAGAATCATAAACTGCTGCTACCATCAGCGAAGGTCGCATGTAAAAAGGACGATTACATCAGATTTTCGCTTTAGCCAATGAAAATCAAGAAACGACATAAATATAACTATTACCCAATAAATAATTGATGAAAAACAACAACTCACCAGCAATGTGATAACCAAATTTAAGTTGATGGCTTAAATTCCATTGTTTCCAAATACTTTTAAATTATTAGGTTTTCCAATCTTTTGACACTGATCGTACCTGTTGAAGGTTATGACAGAAACGCAGCGTGCACATTAATTTATATATCTACGCTTTTATTAGGTTGATTGTATGCATGTAATTCAACGTTATAATTATTTTATACCCTTAGGGAAAACTAAATTTCTTTTTTCGTGCATTAAATTCTATCTAAGTTATTTTTCTACTTTTATTCAATACCCTTGCATATTAAATAATATATTCCTGCTTAGAAAACCATGGTTATAATACAACATTAGATAATATCTTGGGAGACAACGTAATAATTCAAATCCAAAGTTATATGGATATAAACCTAGAACAACGGAGTAATACGAAAGCTTTGTCTTCGTGGAATAATACGTATTTCTCAACTAAGGATAATGCTATACATATTTCTTTCACATCTGAAGCTGCAAGTCATAATACCATATATAGCTCACATTTAAACCCACAACCATTTGCAATATTGCTAAGTATCGCTCGTCAAAAGAGATTGTTGTGGTTAATTAACAAAGTGGAAGACAGTTCTTAGTATATGTAAGTCAATTTGTTCTTACCTGACGTTGGTGATAATCCAAATGAAAAGTCTAAATTAACGTTCGAGAAAAACCCGAGGGGACAATAAAGAATGGAGGGAGTTATGGTGTGTAACGCCACTTTCAACAATATTTCAGTTATATCGTGGCGGTCAGTTTTATAGGTGGAGGAAACCAGAGAAAACCACAGACCTGTCGCAAGGCACTGACAAAATTTATCACATAATGTTGTATCGAATACTCCTTACATGAGCGGGTTTCAAACTCGCAACGTTAGTGGTGATAGACATTGAATGCATAGGTAGTTGTAAAGTAAACTACCATATGATACGAACCCACAGAAGAATGGACAATCTAGAGATAGAGACAACAATGGGCACAAGACACAAAACGATGACAAACTAAACAAAATACAAGATAGAAAACTAAAAAGATGAGCTAAAAAAACGTGAATTTGATATCTGTATAGTCTATTTCAAATATCTTTATTATACAGGTATCGTTGGTGATCTAATAAAGGATGATAACATAACAGGTCTTATTGGTCCCGGATGTGCATATGCGCTAGACCCTTCAGCAAAACTAGCAAACTACTGGAACATCCCTATTGTAACGGGTTGGTATTAAAAGCTTGAAAAAGAAGGAATTTTATTTCATTTTTTTTTAAACAAAAATCAATAACGACAGATGATAACGGTAAGTGAAGTGAAGATGAAACGAATATTATTATGATAAAAGCCTTACTATAACAAGTTTTGTTTTGGTGACAACATCAAACATAATATTGGTGCTATGAGATCACAATATTATCTTAAAATGTCTATTTTTACTCTGGGTATTGTAAGAGTATTCTTGAAAGTGATTCTATAAGAATTTTAAGAAAACGATTTATTAGTTATGCTACTACATTTTACTCAGGGATAACTACCAGGCGATCAGTGTCTATCACCACTAACGTTGTGAGTTCAAATCCCGCTCAGGCGAGGTGTACTCGATACAATATTATGTGATGAAGTTTGTCAGTGACTGAAATATTTGTGAAAGTGGCTCTAAAACATCATAAGCCTAGAATATTTATGTAATGAACCATGTTAATAAAATACAGGAATACAGGCTGACGATGGAAGTGTTCTTCAACGTCTACAATTGACTGGTCTAAAAACCCAAAATAAAAATGTTGTTATGGTAACACTACATGGTTGGTATCAGCCCTTGGCGGCCGTAATAAGGTCTCTTTTTTGTGGTTATTGTAGGACGATTGACATCACGTATGACTTTTCATTTGTCCTTTATGTCACATATATACACCCACTCTGTAAAATTTATTATGCATTCTGTGTTTAGAAACTGACAGCTGATTATTATCACGTATAACTCGGTTCAACAAGTCTGTAGCTCATTATGCTCTGGGTTTCGATAAGTCGACTGATATAAGATCTAAAATGAAGCTAGAAAAAGGGATTTATTTTCCGATATGCATACATAATCAGCAATATAAAAAAAGTTTAAAATGTTGCTTATCATACATCTGAGACCTAAGGAAATTATTCAGATGAATAACTTCTGTTAATTGTCATAATTATAAATGCATAAAACATCTACATTTTTGTTCTAAGCCATATTTTAAAATTACAGAAGATATGAATAATTCAAGATGCACGTGATATACATTTACATATAAATTTGTCCGCAATGCACTTCCAAATTTCAAATTAAGTGGGATTAAATTAAATCAGTATTTGGAATTTTTCTTCATGACAACCTTTTCTTTTGACTGAATGTTCCTCAAATCCTGCAGAACACAGATTAGTCTTTACTTTATTAAGCTTGTGTTAAAAACACATTTATCCGACCTCTGAGTGTATCTTTTTTTTTTATTTATCTTCTGATCAGTCGACATAATTAATACTGTTGTAATTTTTGTCTACCTTTCAGAGCCTTTATAAAATAGTATCATCAACACGTGACAAACAATTATTCGCAGCATATTCGATTTGTTATTAAGTCTTCCAAACGAAGTTTGGTACTTGTTTTTACTGATGTATTCTTATTATTATAACACTTTTTTCTCCAATGAGAATGTTTAAACCATCACCTCAAATTTTGAAATTGCTATGGTAACTAATCAAATGCAAAAATACAAGCATGTTACTAGCTCGATATATGCAACCGCCGAACCTTTTTTCTTTTATAAAGCCCGGGGATCATAAGATCATATTAACTGAAATTAGATGAACAGAATGGGAGTCGATTGATCCAATATGGCCATCGTTGCCACGAAAACAAACGGTTAATTAGGATATTGAATCTCGGACGTCATATATTGAATCTTGAATGTAGAAGGATTCGTCCGGGTTTTCATAGCCTTGCACCCTCACCCCCCACCCCCGATGCAGACTATCACCACATATATTTTCAACGATAAATATTTCATTCCAATTGTATGGGAAATTAGAAAACTTGATGCATAGAACTGCTTTCTTACAGAAAGCATAATCATTCCTATCGAATTGACGGAACTTTATGTTTGACGTATATGTGTTGGAAGTTGTAATTTTTCGTATTTCGCCTTTTACCGTTCGTGATTTTCAATCAATGCCTATCACCACTAAATGTGTGAGTGCGAACACCGTTCAGGCAAGGTGTAATCGATACAACATTATGTGATAAAGTGTTTTAGTGACTTGCGTTTTCTCCGGGTACTCCTGTTTCCTCCACCAATAAAACTGACCGCCACGATATAACTGAAATATTGTTAAAAGTGGCGTTAAGCACCATAAAACCAACCAACAAATGAATTACATTCGGCGTAATCAAATTTGGTAGTATTGAACTGTGTCCATTGCGTGCATTCGTTTACTGGCGCATAGTGGGCGTATACAATGTACATGTATTAGTGTACATGTACGCTGTAACGCTAATTTGAGATGTTTTGCATATCTGTTTTTCACCATTTCTTTAAAATTAATTAACCTTTTTCCATATATATGATTACCAAAGAAATTGTATCTGTCTTGATCTGATTGACGTTGTGTGACATTTTATAAATTATACACTATTCTTAGTTACACTTTGAAGATATGTTGAATTGAAACTAATTAACTAGACGACCCACGTCGAAAGTCAGTTTGATTTGTTAATCAACTGAATAAATGCGTATTCTTCTAAAACACTTTCTGGTGCAACAACAAATATCCAAAGTTAATTTAAAAAATGATTATATAATAAAAAGTTATATGAAAAGATATATAATTTAATGTGTTCTACGCGTTTCTTTAATAACCTCCTTTATGTACGCTCAAAGTAAAAAAAACACCAAAGAACAACAAAGTATTTCCGGCAAGAAAACCAATATGTCCACAACAGGATAAAACAAAATCGGCTGAGGTCATCGATACGTGATGGGACAGAACCTTAGTTTTAAAAATGATTGCAATATTTAGGAACTGTAAATCTTAATAATAAATATATCAAGTATACCATGGCAGTCCTATATCACTGACTACTGGGCGAATGATACAAACATAATCAGCAGAAAATGCTGGTGTGGTTTTGATAAGTTGTACAATGGTAGTATACTCAAGAAAATAAAATACAATCTGGATAACCAAGATAACGCTAGCTAAACGTCTAATCAATAAGGAGGAAAATGTCGAGAGTACCACCAACAGATACTTACCAGAATCGAATCCGACATTATGGAAGGGACAGAGAAGGGACATTCAGTGTAGCATATTTGTCAATCATTAAAAATACGTCCCAATTTTTACATAAATGAACCACATATGCATATATCAACATCATCAAAAAGGCTTGTATATGTATACATATAAGCAATCATTGATAAGTACATAGGAATTGTTAAAATGGTTTAATATAATTAAGGTAGCACCAGCAAATATAATATCGTCGTATCTTTTCCTCCAGTTGTTTTCAGGAGGGCTCTTGTCTTATTTACGTTATGTGTGTTTGGTTGCGCATAGTGGTGTTCAGCATACATTGCTGGGTGTGGTGTTTTTTCGTCTTGTGTCTTGTGTACACTATCTGGCCAGTTTCTCTCGATTGTCTATTCTTGGTTGCTCCTTCAGTTTTCTCTAACGTTTATTTGACTTTGTCTTGTGTACCTTATGTTGCTAGTTTCTCTATATTGTCTATTCTTGATTGCTACTTCAGTTTTCTCTAACGTTTATTTGACTTTGTCTTGTGTACCTTATGTTGCCAGTTTCTCTAGTTTATCTATTCTTGATTGGTACTTCAGTTTTCTCCAACGTTTATTTGTCTTGTGTACCTTATGTTTCCAGTTTCTCTATATTGTCTATTCTTGATTGCTCCTTCAGTTTTCTCTAACGTTTATTTGACTTTGTCTTGTGTACCTAATGTTGCCAGTTTCTCTATATTGTCTATTCTTGATTGCTCCTTCAGTTTTCTCTAACGTTTATTTGACTTTATCTTGTGTACCTTATGTTGCCAGTTTCTCTATATTGTCTATTCTTGGTTGCTCCTTCATTTTTCTCTAACGTTTATTTGTCCTGTGCCTTGTGTACCTTATGTTGCCAGTTTCTCTAGATTATCTATTCTTGATTGCTCCTTCGGTTTTCTCTAACGTTTATGTGTCCTGTGTCTTGTGTACTTTATGTTACCAGTTTCTCTAGATTGCCTATTCTTGATTGCTCCTTCAGTTTTCTCTAACGTTTATTTGACTTTGTCTTGTGTACCTTATGTTACCAATTTCTCTAGATTATCTATTCTTCATTGGTCCTTCAGTTTTCTCCAACGTTTATTTGTGTTGTGTCTTGTGTACCTTATGTTGCCAGTTTCTCTATATTATCTATTCTTGATTGCTCCTTCAGTTTTCTCCAACGTTTATTTGTGTTGTGTCTTGTGTACCTTATGTTACCAGTTTCTCTAGGTTGTCTATCCTTGATTGCTCCTTCAGTTTTCTCTAACGTTTATTTGACTTTGTCTTGTGTACCTTATGTTGCCAGTTTCTCTATATTGTCTATTCTTGGTTGCTCCTTCAGTTTTCTCTAACGTTTATTTGTCCTGTGCCTTGTGTACCTTATGTTGCCAGTTTCTCTAGATTATCTATTCTTGATTGCTCCTTCGGTTTTCTCTAAAGTTTATGTGTCCTGTGTCTTGTGTACTTTATGTTACCAGTTTCTCTAGATTGTCTATTCTTGATTGCTCCTTCAGTTTTCTCTAACGTTTATTTGACTTTGTCTTGTGTACCTTATGTTACCAATTTCTCTAGATTATCTATTCTTGATTGGTCCTTCAGTTTTCTCCAACGTTTATTTGTGTTGTGTCTTGTGTACCTTATGTTGCCAGTTTCTCTATATT
>MJUT01045353.1:314413-343838 GCA_002080005.1 Gigantidas platifrons | reverse complement strand
TTGTCTATTCTTGATTGCTCCTTCAGTTTTCTCTAACGTTTATTTGACGTTGTCTTGTGTACCTTATGTTACCAGTTGCTCTATATTGTCTATTCTTGATTGCTCCTTCAGTTTTCTCTAACGTTTATTTGTCCTGTGTCTTGTGTACTCTATGTTTCCAGTTTCTCTAGATTGTATATTCTTGATTGCTCCTTTAGTTTTCTCCAATGTTTATATTTAACATTTCCAAGGGACATAACTCTAGAACGGGTGTATATATGCTGCTATAGTAAATAATTATATCATCATTAAAATCATGTACGCCATAACTTACAAAATACATACCTCAGTAGTTGCCTACGAAAATTTATTGTTTTTTGAAGGATCTTTGCGGTTGAGGAAATTAATTTATAGAATTTCTCCACAGCCACCACATAGCTGAATAACTGCTTAGATTGGCGTTAAACACCAATCAATCGATCAATCAAGTAATTAAATAATATCATGTTTTAAGCACTCGTATGCTTTATTTCGAAGGGGTGAAGAAAATAATTAATATAACTTACTTATGCCATCATATAGCTGAAATACTAATGTTGGCGCTAAACACAAATCAATCAATCCATTAAGAAATGTAATATTTTCTCTGTAGGCTTTGGAGATGGTGCACAATTCCTGAACAAAACAGAATATCCTACTTTGACTAGACTAGCTCATTGTCAGTGTCGTATGCGGAAGGTGTTTATGAGCGTTTTTTCAGAGTTTGCATGGGAAGACATTGCCATTATATACGATATTAATAATTATAATTCGGATGTTTTAGCAGCATCATTAAGGAACGGACTACTGCACCACAATATTTTTCCATATACACGTAGTTATTATGGTGACCGAAATACTAGTTTTGCGGACATTTTATGGGAAGTTCGAAAAGTGAGCAGAAGTAAGTTTAAAACGTTGATCATATTATATTATATTAGGTGAGTTTATATTTTATAACATATATATGCTGACATTTTAACACTCCAATGCATTTTTTTAATTATTTTTGGACACTCATTAACGAAAACATACAATGTAGTTCGCAAAAAGAAAGTTAAACAGTGATTGCGTCTTTTTTTTCTCTCTCCTCAAAATAGCAAAATACAATCGCACATATCATCACCACTAACACCTCTCTCATTCCTTTCTTCATTCTCTGTTTTTATTCATTCTTTATTAATGTAAGAAATATTTATATAGATACATGCTCTATCAAATAATGTTGTAAATCATTGTATATAGGAGAAGACTTCATAAATTTGTTTAACTTGTGTCTTATCCTTTTTGCACACTTGAGCAAATAAAATATGTTTAGACTAAAATCAAAATACGAGCACCTCTGATTCACCATACACTTCAAATTACACAAATGCAAGAGTTGATGGGAATTCATAAAATCAAAAACTTCGGCGAAGAATAGACAACACTTTCATGTTCAAATTTGGCGGTACAAAACTTGTTCATCCCACTATTTGTGGCTCATGTTAGATAGTAACTGCCGTTGATAGTATATGCTTACAATATAGCCCAAAACAAGCTGTCATGTGATCAGGAGACTATTTTGCATAAATATCAGATTTTATTGTCTCCTATCACCACTAAAGTTGTGAGTTCGAATCCCGCCCATGGCTAGTTGTACTCGATCCAACATTATGTGTCAGGGACTTGCGACAGGTCTGTGTTTTTTCCGGTTATTCCTGTTTCCGCCACCAATACAACTGACCGCTACAATATAGCTGAGATATTGTGTAGTTAAAATACCATAACCCTAACCCCTAACCTTACTAACCTTATAACCCCTAACCTTAATATGTATATCATTCGCAGCGCTAATATATAACCAAGCACACAATCATTTGATAATTAACACTTTACGGCTATAATAAGTATCAAATGCTCCAGTAGCTTACACATTTACTGTATTAATCCGAACTGAACTCAAAATCAAATTAAAGGGAGATAATACTGATGCATGTCACTTATATTGAATTATCTCCCTTTCCTTCGTATACCACTATATAAGCTTCGCCGAAAAAAAATGTTCTCAAATTATTATGCTTTCTTTCATTATTCGGAATTGTTACACATTTCTGGTATAAATATATATATTTTAAATTTATTTTTCAGTTAACACATCGGTTAACATACTCAAAGCTAATTAATTTTTGCTTTGTTTGCAAATTAATAATAAAAAAAAACCCCGCAAAATCTGGTATCCACTTAGATAAAATCAATATGTTTTGTATAATAATCACGAATATTTTGTCACGCCTAATAAACGCTAAAATGTGTAGGGGGAAACTACAGTTGACAAAATGTCTATTCCCCAAATGGCTACATCCTCCCAAAAAAAGTACTGTATGCTTTTAGGTAAACGAGAAATACAAACGTTCGTTTCCTTTACAGTCTCAACGTATTACGCCACCTTTATTTGAATGTCTAGTTACCCTTTTTTTGTGGACATTTAACAGCGAAAATAAAGCGGTCGCGAATAGTTCCCGGTATTCAGAAGTAAGTTTTAATTTAGCTTATGGTGAAATAGAAGATATGCTAGCATTTTGGCTTCCATTCACATGCCACCATGGTAATTCATTTACAATTTAATTGATAATGTTTGTCAGTTATATATGGAAGTGTGGTTTCTTCAGGTACTCTGGGTTACTCCAACGATAATAAAACGAGAGAAATCTTATTTAATTCCCCGAGACATGCCTATGTATAGAATACAAAAACGCAGATATCAAATTCAGTGCGAACGACGCATTTTGTTGATATATAAATATATCTAATAAACCATGTCAGTGCAGAAGGACTAACCTCTATCTAACCTTGTTGACTTATATCTCATAGCAGAAGTATTGGCTCAGTGATAGTAATAAAAAATGTAGCTATAAAATATAGTGCACACGACATGTTTGTGAAATAACAATCATCATAGTGAAACGATCTGGAAAGCCAAGCAATTTAAGTTTTTAGGGGCAAAGACATTCGGAGGGGGAATATGATGTAAAAGCTCTCAAAAAGGTCCTCTGTTGGTTATGCAGGATGAAGGACAAACACCAATCGTCCTGATGGCACGTAAACATTAATAACAATGTGTTCGTAGCAATGTTTGGTGTCCCGATAAAATCAACATTTCAAGACCTATCGAATATATGTATATTTGTCATATACTGCACCCGTCCATATTGTCACTCCGATGTCCAGGCAAATTTTACTAATTTCATAAAAAAAAATTTATTGTAAACACTTGTTCTTGTTATAAATCAAGCTGAACTATTATTGACCTGACGTCAAACAACGAACAGTAAATCACTAATTTTATTCTCTATCTCAGAGTGGAAAAGTAATGCCTCACAAGATGAAGGTCAGACCAGAAATGAGTCGTGAGCCATAAATTTGATATCTATGTATTTTAGTTTTTTAATCGTTTAGGAACGTGATTTTTAAAACGAAATTGAGACGTAATTCCATTCAGGAAATTATGTATTGGTTGCGTATTTACATTAGATTTGCAATAATACAGTAATTTAAGAACCAAAGCATTTAAAACAAATAATTAAAGGTATCAATTACACAACATTATGTTATTAGAGAAAAAGATAGATATTAACAGCCTAAGTATCTAATTATGGTCCATCTCACGTTAAACATCAACAAATAAAAACAAATGAAAAATTGATCATAGATCATTGTTTGGCTGTGTATTAGACAGTACTTCACAGTCTAGAACGATCAAAGGCCCGCATCAAGCTATTATAATAACATTTATATAATTAGGGTCCATCTAACATTAAGACATGTTTTTGGAGAATAAAAGATGACAAAATGACCAGCTGATCATCGATAATTGATGAGATGTATATCAGATAGTAATTTATAGTCTTGAGCCATCAAAAGATAGCAATAGGCTAAGGAGATATATACGAATCATGAAACCGTTTTCATAAATGGAAATTATTATCAAATGTCAGCGATTTTTTTTTTCAAACAACATTGCTCATGTGAGCCTTTGTATTTTACTCTCACGTGGAAAACTCTTTCATGACGTCATTATTTCATTAAAAGGAGAGGCATGGATCCATATACTTCGTTAACCACAAGCCTTAACTAAGTCAGGAAGGTTACGGTCATGTATATGTGTGTTAGGCATATCGACTGTGCTTCTGTTTCTGCCGTCCCGACAGTATTTTTTATTTGATATTTATCTCAAATATATATTTAATTCATATTCTCTTTTGCAGTAATTCTGCTTATTGTTCCGGGCGAATCACTTCGAAAGTTTATGCTATCAGCGTTCGACCTTGGCTTCATACAGTCCGGGGAATTTGTGTTTATGGACGTGTGGTTTTTCCCATTTCCAGGTGATTATTGGGGCAACCATGATTGGCTTAGAAATGACACACGTGATTCAGATGCAAGGTATGCGTTTGAGGCGTTACTTAGGATAAGCCTACACATACCACCTTCTGAAGAATGGAGGAACTTTTCAATAGATGTGAAGACAATTGCAGAGTCCAAATATGGCTTTACATTCCCCAGCAATGAAGAGGTAAAATACTGCAATGATTTCTGACACCGACCATTTTATCGTATGCATGCAACATTAAAAGCTGTTTGAACATACCAAAAGTGTTGTAATCAAAAAGCATAATGGCCAAAAGATAAAAATGGACAAACAACGATCTACAAAGAAAACTAAAGATCGAGCAACACGAGCCCCACAAAAAACAGGGGGTAAACTCATGTGCTCCGAAACGGTAAGCAGTTCCTGTCCCCCTAGCAATTAAATTACGTATAATATTAATTTTCTATGCACTCCGGAAAATCCACAAGCATACAGAATTAAATAAATATATATGATTAAGTAACATTTGTTATAGTTATTTGTCGCGCTATCTATTTATTGAGTATTCAACATGGCGAATATAGGAACATACTACCTTTGAAACATGTCTTGAGGTCTCTATAGGGTTATTGTTATACAATACACAAAGCACAATTAGAACACAATTAACCTTCAACCAATTCATGGCGAAAAGATGAAGAGGAGATCTGTACAATCAACAATCTACAAAATCGAGCGACACGCACCTCAATAAAAACCGGGGGTGAACTTAGGTGCTGCGGAAGAGTGAGGGTTTACAACTACATTTGAAACATGTTTTGATGTGTCTACAGAGTTATGTTTATACACAAAGCACCATTAAAACGCAATTAACCTTCAACCAATTCATGGCCAAAAGATAAAAGGGACAAAAGGACAAACAACGATCTACAAACACAACACAGAAAACGAAAGATCGAGCGACAGGCACCTAAAAACCGGGGATGAACTCAGGTGCTCCGGAAGGGTGGGAAGTTCCTGCTTCACTAGTAATTGAATTACGTATAATATTAATTTGCTATGCACTCAAGAAAACCCACAAGCATACAGAATAAAAAAAAAAATACATATCATAAAGTAACATTTTCCAGTTATGTGTCATGCTATCTAGTTATTGTCTATTCAACATGATTTATAGGGGAAAAACTACACTTGAAGCGTCTTGAGGTCTCTACATAGTTATGTTTATACACAAAGCACAATTAAAACACAATTAACCTTTAACCTTTATTACATCATTTCAATTATGTTGTACAATAATAGTTTGAAACATGAGCTTTGATTCTAATTAAAACTTGGTTAAAGGTCGATAATCAAAATAAATATTAATTAAATGTCACATAAAAATGTGCTTAGAACAACAAATGACTTGGTATAACTATAGGACAGCACAACGTTTTAAGACCACCAAACAGATATGTACTTCTATGTAATAAAATTACAAAAACAAAACAAAACATACCACACAGTTGGAACAATTACAATATTCAATCGGAAAATCGATACTCCGAACACACATACAGGTTTGGTACGGGCAGTTCGATAAAAAAATATGGTAGGGTTTAAGTAGTTTTATTGGCCCAGACCTCCCCTCTTAGTGAATTCATTCGGTTATGTGTGCGTTTTCCACATTTGTGTAAAATGCCAACCCTCACAAGGACCGAGGTGGTTCAATGAATTAGGTAGTTGGATTACCTGGCAACTCATAGAAGTATATCACCAATACGGTGTGAGTTCGCGCCCGGCTTTGTAAATTACAAAAATGGGTGCACTCGACTCGCAGTGATACAGTTTACCAGTTGCTTGCCCATGGTCGGTGGATCTCTCCGGGTACTCCGGCTTCTTCCACCACTAAAACTGGTCTCCATGATATAGCTGAAATATTGCTGAAAGTGACGTTAAGACATCAAAAATCAGATCAACCAACCCTCACATATACCTGGGTGAGCATCATAAAATATAAGTAGTAAATGGGATAACCCATTGTCAAGTTATTAAAAACATTATATTGCGTTATAATCTTTAATAAATACATACATGCAAATTAGTTTTGTACAGTTGTTTTATCGTTTATTGTCCCCCGCCCCCACAAAACGGAGCGGGGGATATGGATATGCCGGGCGTCCGTCCGTTCGTCCGTTAGTCCGTTAGTCGTCTGTCCGAGATATGTTGTAAGCGATCAGATTTTTATTTGTTGACCAATTGATTTCAAATTTGTACTTATATTAGGAATCTCTAGCTTAAAATTGAAATTGGGCAAAATTCAACAAAAATTCTGAGGATGGCGACCATTTTTAAGATGTCTGCTAAAAGACATCAAAATTTGCTACAATTTCAACGAAAATTGATATTTAGAAGATTTTCGACCTGAGGAATGTGATAGTGACAAATGTGATTTAAAAATGGCGGCCATTGCAGTCATTATGGTGGCCATTTTTGGCAGCTATTTTTAATATGGTCGCCAAAAGACATAAAAAATTTCGAAGTGTTCCAATTACAACGAAAATTGATATTTAGGGTTTTTTAGAGGAATGTGATCGTGACCAATGTGATATCTAAATGGCGCTCATTTTGGCAGCTATTTGTAAGATGGCCGCCAAAATGCGTAAAATTTTAAAGTGCTCCAATTTCAACGAAAATTGTTATGTAGGGTTTTTCCCACACGAGGAATATGATAGTGACAAAAGCGATTTGAAAATGGCGAGTTATTTACGATTAATTTTGAAGAATCCAATTAAATTTTAAGGGCATAAATATAGTGTATGAAGATGAGCACCTGCTGTTTTAAATATTTACATACATTAGCTAGCACAATTAAAATAACAATTGATTTCTAATATAGAACCCATATAAAGGCTTGCTAGAACACAAACAACATTCTTGACTGATTATTGACGACACAGCTTCTTTAAAGATTTAGTCCATTACAGTCATAGGAACTAATGATAGTAATTTATACACAGATCTATGTAAATAGGCAGGGGACATTATTTCTAATAGTATGCCTAAGACCAATATTGTTTTTAAAGTTTAAATTGAGATAATGTACTTAATTGCCAATAGCAATGGTGATAATATGCAGAGTATGACACTAAAGACTGGGTGCGCTACTTTTTATATGGATGTGCTGATAAAATGTAATAATTTCAATAAAAAATAAGAATCCGCTTAATGGTTGGAAAAATTAACTAATTCATAGAAAACATTCTTGATTGATTTCTTGTTCGATGCTATTAGTTTAATTATATTTCATCTCTGTTAATGAGAAATAAATATCAAAACGATAAAAAATAATGGGAAAAAATACCACACGTCAAAACTGTTATAATATTACTTAGGAAAAAAATTAGAAGCAAAACCAAAATTGATACCCTTAACACACACGGTCGATTACTTCATAGTCTTGGTAGAGTTACTACAATTAAAGCGGCGTGGCTTAAGTACGTGTAGTCTCATGGGTCCACACATACCCTCCTAGTAAAATGTGAAATGATGTGGTGATGCAAGTGTTTGCAACATGTGAAAGTATCTATTGCCAAACGATACATGCAAATTAATGTAGAATGTCCAACGGTTTGCATGTACCATGTGAAACTGGATCAGTGGTAGTTGGATTTTCAACTACCTTTGCAATCAGTGGATATCACCACTTAAGTTGTGAGTTCGAATCTTGCTCAGGCGAGGAGTACTCGATACACCATTATGTGATAAAGTTTGTCAGTGACTGGTGAGAGTTAGGTAGTTTTCGCCGAGTCCCTCAGTTTCCTCCACCAATGAAACTGACCGCCACGATATAGCTGAAATATTGTTAAAAATTAGTTAAATCCCAACCCCTATGGACTGAATACCTAGGATGGACATATTTTAAATAAGTCTATACAATCTTTGATGGTTACTGTACAAGCTTTCTTGATAGAACTAAAGTGATTTTTATTGTTTAGGTTAACTTTTTCATCGGCGCATTTCATGATTCTGTGCTGTTATTCGGAATGGCCTTAAACGAAACATTAGAAGCAGGCATTACAGATATAGACGGCTATAACTTCACACGTAGGATGTGGGACAGGACATTTGAAGGTAATTTATCTCATGGTTAACGTTTCGTTAGACAGAATGGGTTCATGATCAAACTGTTATGGGACAGAACTTTTGCAGGTAAAAAGTCCACAAGAATGCATGCAGGAAATCGCTATCAGAGCAACAGGTATGTCGGGACAATTGTTGGCAGATAACAATTGTGATCAAGGTCAAGACACTACAATCGCCAAACATTATTTCCGCCAACAAAACAAAGTCTAATGTATTTAACAAATATATGATTAGAAAACACCCATATCAGTCTTGTCATCGGTCCTAATACAGAAAATATAACATGCACATGTACCCTTGTAGCATACAAGGGTACATGTGCATGTTACGGTTGACAGAGATCCTGGACTATTGGTGGTACCTTGTTCGAAAAATTCCACGTCCTTATGCGTTTAACGACTACTTTGTAGTATTCGAAAAAAGAGTGGCCGTATTGTTGCCGCAACAAAAGTAATATTCGTTACGTCCTTGGCCAACTATCTGTACTATGTCAGTGGCCATCATAATTCATGGTTGCACATTTTTGTTTGTAATGTTCTCAACCTCTTTTACTCCTAAATTATAATGTATAAAAACATAGTCCTATTAATATAACTAAAAAGAAAATAAGAAAACCATTACCGTTACATGCTAAATTGAAGGACAATATTATAACAAGCGGTTGCATCCATTAAAAACAAACTTCTTCCGTTTGTATTTAACCATTTAATAGAATTGCCATTATTTTAAGCATTAGTCTCAGATTTTCCACTGTGAAGTCAAAGATGACGACTTGAGAAAAAATAAAGCTCAAAATACCTTTGTACATACAGTATTGAAGAACACACAAGGGTACACGTCATATATACAATAACTACCTGTACATTCAGTGTCTATCATCTCTAAATTTGTCAGTTCGAATCCCGCTCATGCCGAGGTGTATCTGATTCAACATGATGTGATAAAGTTTGTCAGGGACATGCGAAAGATCGGTGGTTTTCTTTGGGCATTCCGGGTTCCTCCACAATAAACCGACCTGCCGCCAGTCACTGACAATTTTGTCACATAATAATGTATCGAGTGGGGGTAATAAAACAGAATGCTGTCAAGCATGTGAAATTTTTGTATCTTTTGTTCATTTGTCACAGGTATATCAGGGGAGGTATTCATGAATGACAATGGTGACAGAGATACCAGTTATTTAATATTGGATATGGATCCCGTTACAGGGAAATTTGAGGTACAGTTTATTTTATCAATAATACTGATATGAAAAACAAAATATACCTCACATTAAGAGCAGTGCCGAAATCCCATCAAATAAAATCATAGAAACAGAAGCAGAACGATACCCATACCACACACACACATGACTGTTTACTAGTATTATTCAGGCTTCACAAAGGTACAGACACTTCAATAAAAAGTGGCGGGGTTAAGGTAGTTCTATAGGCCCAAGCCTGCCCTTTAAGTGGAATGGTGAGGTCTTGTAGGTTTTTTCCCATATAACTGGGCAAGCATTGTTGTAGTCAAGAATGCCGAGTCATAATCTTGAACTGTATATATAATATTTTTATTCTTTGTTAAACAGAAGTTGTCATATGCATAAAATTAGTTCTATGCAAAATAGCTGATGACCTCATCAATCACTTAGTTATGTAATATAATACAAGGCCCTCGGAAGACATAATGTCAAATCGTCTATATCATCTCTCGTCATATGTATGAAAGTGACAGAATGATTTTGGACAAGTTGCTGATATCTTCCGAAAATGGTTTTGAAAGACAAGATAAAACGGTTCCTTAAAATATCCTTGGTGATTGTTCAATACTCGGACGACAGTGACTTTGTATGAGTTGTGAAATATTCTATAATCTACATTCGCGGGAGCTATTGCTATATTACTATCAACGTGTGAAAACGTTATAATGGCAAATTGTCTCATTTATCATATAGTCTTGAAAACAGATAACCATTGCTGTCAAAGTTGAGGTAAATATCAAGAAATGAGAAAGAGGAAGACATCTCCGTTGTTTCTTTTATCGCAAAATCTTTGGTGGTATGTTAATTGAACATAGCTTGCAAACTTCATTTTGGATATCGATTAAACCAGAAAATTCCATGACCAAGTTGTTTTCATTTCCATTTAACATGTTCCATTTTATTTTAATTTCAATATATATTTTGTTTTGATATAGAATAAGGTATATGGCAAACTTTACTCTTGTCATATAGCCTGGCAGCTGTAATAGTTGAGATAACTGTCAACTATGGATACAGAAAAAGCTTTATTTGTTTTTTTCATTTCAAGTTATTTGGGGGTATATTATTGGAATCTTGTTAGCAACTTTGATTTTTAATATCGATTTAAACAGAATATTCCACGCGCTATTTGTATTTATTTCCTTATTACATTTCAATTTTTTTTTTATTTGAAACGTATTTCCTGTTTAAAAATAAAACACTGTATCACACTGTATCTATATTACAGTTGATTACAATAGAACCTCCATTCTCTATCCAGAGTTGTCGTTCATGCTACGCTACACAACATCTCTGTCAACGCTCATTACACACAATTTTTGTAAAATTTAGAAACAGTAAAAAAAACTACTTAAAATTGTTTTAATTATTGTAAATATCAATAAAGATGAAAATAAATCACTCATTTCAAATCAATTCTCTCTTAAAAATTATTTGTGATCGTTTTTAACTTTTTAATTTTTACCTCGGCAAAATAGTTCTCCAAGAAGTGGGGGGTAAAATCATTTTTAAGAGAGAATTGATTTGAAATGATTGATTTATGTTCGTCTTTATTGATATTTACAATAATTAAAACAATTTTAAGTACATTTTGTTGACTGTTTCTAAGTTTTACAAGAATCTTGTAAAATGAGCGTTGACAGAGATGTTGTGTAACGTAGCAGGGACGACAACTCTGGATAGAGAATGTAGAACCTCTTGAAAAGTATTGACAACGAGACCATAAGTTACAATTTAATTGACATATACAGGTTTAATTACGATTAAAAGTAGTTTGAACCTTTTTCATTGCATGTTAGTTGCGTTAGTGTTAATTTCTGCATTTGTCAATTTCCGCAATTTAAGAAATGAGAGTCTGGTCGAGATAGGCATGGATGGATCAAACTGTAGAGAATCAGATTGAGATACAGTAAATGAAATACTAATTTGTTTTCCATTTATCTACTGTTGGTTATAACAAACGTTGGTGATATGTGCATATTATTATCTTTTCAAGGTAGCATTATTTTTTTTAAGTCTCTATTTTCGACACTGGTGAAATGTTCGTTTAGATATAAATAATAAAGTCTTCAAAAATGGAATTTTCTGCAGGTTTGCAGGTACAACAGTCAAAGAATAATAAATACAATTTGTTTAAAATAAACGTCAGAGAAAACAGAAGGGTAAACAAAAATAAAAGTAAAATACATTGAAGTTGTCGGAATGCATGTTTGTTATATTTGCAGGACAGTTATACTCATCTCAACAAATAAGGCTTTACGTTTTTCGGATGGCTATGTCAGATTGTTATATTAAGCTTTGTTTCAGGTGGTTGCTAATTTTTATGGCGATAGGCAATATTACATCCCAGTGCCAGGAAAGAGTATCCATTGGGCTGGAGGCAAAAAGGAGCCTCCACTTAACACACCATTTTGTGGATATCAGTGGGAAAACCCCGAGTGCAATATTACTGGTAAATATCATACAATACTAGTAAAATAAAACAAGTAATAAAAAACTAGTTATCGCCCTTTGTCGCATAAGGCAACATGTACAATATAATATTGAGCATGTGTCCTTAAGATTCTTCAAAACATTTAAGGATTGATCGCAATTTTTGTTCGGTTCATGACGAAATAACCCCAAATCAGGTTCTACACACCGCTTAACCCGCGAAGCGTGTTACATGTACGCAAGGGTGTGTACAACCTGATTGAGGTTATTTCGAATGAACCGAACAAATAATTTCGATCAATCCTTATAAATTAATTCAAACTTTTTTTGTTATGATATTGAACAATATATTTATTTAAACAAAAAAGGCAGATAAACGGAAACAAGTGTAAATAACCCCAAAGGTACCTCATTTAAAGAAAATCACCTGATGAAAACGGCACGCGACGCCTTGAGAACGACGTCTGGATTCGTTCTTTGACAAATAACCTCAACTTTTTAAACCAATCAAAACACGTATAAAATGACATGTGACTCTAAAATTAATTTATTATGTTATGTTCTCGTTTATATACAAGATAAATGAAACGCTTGCAATATCATTATGGTCTAGAGCGACACTTTCATTTTTGTTGTGTATGTCCTCTGTCAAATTCCACACAAACTGTTGCATTAAGATCAGAGGCAGTGTACAAAACCTAAGCACGTTATTCACAAAAAGGAAACAATGTATCTTCGACAAGCTGAATCGATTCTGCAAATTACAAGGTATAATAAGTGCTGTCACGACCAAAACCGACATATGTCCCGATTCAGAATCGGGATGTCCCAAACCGGAATTTCTACTTAGGATGTCTCATACCGTAATAGCACGCATTACGCAATTTCCATTAAATATTCTGCCGTCACGAAATAAAACAAAAGCACTTTTTTTACCTAATTAGTGGAGATAGTACATACAAGAATCTATTTTTTTTTAATTCTATTTGTGTTGTATTTCATTATTTTCAGACAAGACGAATACTTATGCCATCGTTTTTAGTTCGTTCACTGTATTGATACTGTTTGGACTGAGTGCAATGTTCTACAGGTACTGTCTGAAAAAAAATCTTGAAGACGTCACAATTAACATATTGTAATAAACTCTTTAGTTTAGCATGTATTGAAGTTGTACCATTCACAATGTACAACAATCTACGTGTGACATTCTTGTGAGAAATAAGAAAACATATCTAATATGGACAATGGAGACGAGTCATTTGAAACTAGGTTGCCGATTGGAGTCTCAATTAACCGACAAACTCTATCAAAGCGTTCCGACACTAGCAAGTCTTAAATCTTGGCACAGGACCAGCATATTCAAAAGCACACCATTGATTGGATTGACACACTCAATGGTAACTACATCATTTTTCACTCAATAACTGGGACAGTGTTTTCTTAATGAAGTAACTAAAAACTGTAGTAATGTGTAGCCTAGCAATATCTTGATAATATGCATAAGGTTACTCACATGGATAAGTGAAAAGGCGTGAGGCCACATGAATCTATCTTACAGTTGCTCTAGGTCTCCAGGTGGCTACGAGGGATGCTTCCATGCTATGACAAATTCCATCAAAAACATCAGTGCATCTCCCACATTTGCCATTTTCCATAACTCGAGCGTCAAAATATCGTTAATCGCGATAGACGATATTTCGTCCATCTGATCTGTTAATTGCGAAATAAGACTTCTATTGCCCATGCCAGGTGAAATCAATTTGGTGCATATGCATAAATACATTGCAATGCATATTGAAAGATATAAGCTGTCTTCCGAGAAGGAATGTACTATTACAAAATATTATCTAGGACAATGATGTCCTGTGAAAGTAAACGATTGGTAGTGGGGTCATGAATAGTAATTTATTTATTTATATTAGATACTCCTAATATGGCGTCCTTCTTTCGCTTTGGCAACAAACGAGCGATTTACTAAAATATCAAAATAGCATTAGCACATGCGCGGTGTACACATTTAAGACAGGTGATAAAATCACCAAAAAACATTAAATATTAATATACATTTTGTATAAAAAATAATATTGTTAACGATTTAAACATCTATATTCACTGAAAATAATCAACATCTCCAAAGAATATGCGATGTGTTATTAAAAAGTGCAAACATAATACTACTGTTACGGATGTTCCATTGTAAACGCACATGTTGGCGAGTTATCGTCTGCTCGAATTGCACAGGTTCAAAGATAAAACAGCGAGCCTGCACGCATAAATTGTGTGAAACTTTGCCCGTGAATGTAAATATAAATTACCGTTTTTCCCCTCAAAGTTTACTGACATATTTGCACTGTTAGACATATCAGAATATAAATAATTCATGGAAGCCATACTGTGTTTAGAGTTTTACCGCTAGGGATAAGCTAAACACATCCGCCATGAATTATTTCTTAATTCAATACGTATGTATATACATTGTATTATCACATTTTCATATTAACAATATGATTATTTTAAATATGTTTATTTTTACTTTATCCATCTATTCATATTTTCTAGATATAAAAAACGTGAACAGGAATTGTTGAATGACTCCTGGCGTGTAAACTATGATGAACTGAATTTTAGTTATAATAATATGTCAGCTAGTTGTGCTTCTATGGTAAGTTCAGAAAAGTCTGTTGTAAAGGATGGTATGCAATTAAAATGGTTATGGTGTTTAACGCCACTTTCAAAAATATTTCAGTTATATCGTGGCGGTCAGATTTATTGTTGAAGGATACAGGAGTACCCGGAGAAACCACCAAACTGTCTCAAGTCACTAACAACCTTTTTCACACAATGTTGGATCGAGTACACCTCGCCATGAACGGGGTTCGAACACACAACGCAAGTGGTGATTGGTACTGATTTTACAGATAGTTGTAATTCGAACTACCACACGATCACGATCACGACATCTCCCTGAAATGGTAAACAAATAAAGGGATGCATGTGATAAACTGCTGTTTCTACTGATATATAAAATACGAATAGCGAAATTAAAAACCACATACTTGATGTAGTAGTTTATTAGTGTATTCTAATCTGGATTTCTATGTCTTATTGTGAATACCAACCGCTACTGCACGAACCTATATATAGTAATTGCACTTCCCCAATTTGATTCTAAAATAGTATGTTTCTCTACGTGTTTTGTAGCAGTTATCTCCCTTACGGTTGGAAAAATGGTTCCGTTTCATGCAAAAGCTACAGAAATGACAAAGAATTTGTGTATTATTTTCTTCAAATTTGTAGATATTTGAACCTTGTAATAAATCACAGGATAATTATATAGCAAACAAAAGAATTCTCCAAAATATATGTCATCGTCGTTGAAATTTGCATCAAATGGACACACTTTCATATTTTATCGTCCCGGTATATGTTTTCGTATGTCATATGTTTTCGTATCATCCATTTTATTTTGATTTCCACAGCGCACTCGTTATTTTTGACGTGTCTTTCAGTTTCTATTTCTGGAATGTAAACAGGACTCCAACGTGACATCTGTCAAAAATGTTCAAGGTTGCTTTTAAAGACGCAAGTACCAAAAATAGTGAACCTACCTACTGAACCATACTTTTTGTAATGCTAAAAATTTACCTCATTTATAAAGTAGCTGGGAAAAAATCCAGAAGGGCTATATAAAATTGAACTATGTCGTCTGCCTCTCAGACACGGGCTCTTCTTGTCATGTGACTGTCATAGGGTCACTAATCGTACTTGTAAACAAAAGAGCTGACTGAAATGTGCCTGTTTTTTTTATATAAAATACATGTCACCTTGCACTGCATGTGGTTTCAGCACTAAAAAAACATCAAAAGTAAACACAATTTTGAAACTGGTAATTTTCAAGCATTCTGTTATTTTATTTAGATGTAGTATGGTTTGTAGATGGCCAGAACCATGAAATTTTAAAACCAGCAATGTCTGGATTGTATATTCGTTTCCATCCAGTATATCGGCCCTGTTTTTACTGATACGAAAATATATGACGCCAATTTACTGACAGCAAAAGTTGCCAGATAATCGAGAGTATATTAAAATACAAGAATGGCTTTTAAAACAATCTTATGTACAAAGAAATATTTAACTATTCTTTGAAAATTCCAATTGTCATATGAATGAAGGGTTAACACTGTTAATCGCTATATCGGAAAATCGATAATAGTACGAAAACCCATCACACGAGGATAAAGGGAAGAAAGCGCCACAAAAACATGGAAAAGAAATGTGTCAAATAATAATAGCAAATATAAATTAATGAACTCGTTCAAAAACAATAAAATTAATAAAATAGAGAAAAAAAATAAAATGAATAAATATATAAAAAAAACCTTGCTTATAACTGTAATATAGCACTTTTCTGAAATCTGGAACAATTGCAATTAAGTAGTATATGGGTACTGAAAAATTAGTATTTTTGGGTGATCCATGTGGAGATCTACCGGAAGTCACGTGACCGGAAGTGACGTGAGTCGCGTGACCTTAAATGTCCCTTACCGGAAGTGACGTTAGTCACCGGAACCGGATGTATATTATGCGCATGCGCAACCGGAAGTTGCGCAATATCCGCCGTAATAGGGACCCGGAAGTGACGTCAGTCACGTGACCAGAAGTGGCCCTAACCGGAAGTGTTCGTGTGCGCATGTGCAACCCGAAGTTGCACAACCGTTTCCCGCGTGTTTTCTTACTCTACTACAAGTACCATGGATACCGAAGGGTGTACGCAGTTTTCACCGGAAGTTGGTAACAGGAAGTGCGTGTTTTCCGCAGTTTTTTTTTACTATAGTAGTTGGGGTGTTCTCTGCGACGTCCGCGTCCTGTATTTAGCATGGTTACCCAGGTTATCAACCCCTTTCCCGCCATTTTCATTTAATATATATATATATAGTGTATGTGTTGTGTAGTACTCCATGTATTTCTACTTTACATTACTATAGTAGTATACAAGGGGGTGTTCTCTACGACGTCCGCGTCTAGCCCTGGTTATCTACCCCTTTCCTGCCATTTTATTTCCTTACAGTATATATGTTGTGTAGTACTCCAAGTATTTCTACTTTACTAAGAGTGCATTTGAAAATTTCCATCTGCAAAAGAATGTTTTTTTTTATATATTTTTATACTTTTGATGTTTAGAAAAACTGAAAATTTTCAGATTTTGTCTTTTTTCGTGTTTTGGATGGCATTTCAACGCTATGACTGCTGCTGCTGCTGCTCTGGAGTATATGGCTGCTGCTGCTGCTGTTGCTGCTCTGGGATAAGCGTGTATTGCTGCTGCTGCTGCTCTGGGGTATATGGCTGCAGCTGCTGCTGCTGCTGCTACTGCTCTGGATACTGGATTCTGTCATCTGATTGGTTCAATTTCCAGTGATGTGATTGGTTGGACACGTTCAATCCGATTTGGTCAATCCAAAAGACCACTCTGCATTTACTTTTCCTTCATATTTTCCGTATCATTTCACTATTCAACTTACTTTTTTTCCATATTTTCCATATCTTTTCATTATTCAACTTGACTTTCCTCCGTATTTTCATATTTTTTCACTATTCAACTTGCCTTTCTTACATATTGTCCATATCTTTTCACTATTCAACTTGCCTTTCTTCCATATTGTCCATATCTTTTCACTATTCAACTTGGGTTTCTTTCATATTTTCCATATCTTTTCACTTTCAACTTAATTTCCTTCTGTATTTTCCAAATCTTTCCACTATTTAACTTGGGTTGCCTCCATATTTTTCATACATTTTCACTTTCAACTTATTTTTCTTCTGTATTTTCCAAATCTTTTCACTATTCAACTTGGGTTTCTTACATATTGTCCATATCTTTTCACTATTCAACTTACCTTTCTTCCATATTTTCCATATCTTTTCACTATTCAACTTATCTTTTGGAAAAGATTGGGTTTTTTTCCCCTGTAAATTCAAAATTCATGAATATTTTTTTCTATTTATTTTTAAATGCAAATTCAATTTTTTTTCTTATAATCTGAAATTATTATTTCATTTATCAATGGAATTTTTTTTGTACATCTCCTCATCATTTTTTCTTGATGAATAATAAAAGTATTTGAACAATTAACTTTATTTTTAATAAAAAAACATATCTAACACGGAAACTGAATATATTTTCTCCATTTTAATTTTATGTTGTTCAATGTTGTTTTTAATTCACACAGAGAATTTGGAACTATAATATATTTATTGATATTATCTTTTAAATTATTTTTTAAATTAGATTATTTTTTTTACAGGAGAAATCTTTCTTTTTTTACTTGTTATAATAGATTTGACTTTAGTCTGTGATAATCTGTCCAAAATTCATGAATAATTTTTCAATTTATTTTAAATGAAAATTTCAAATTTTTTCTTGTAACCTAAAATTATTATTTCATTTATAAATGGAAAACACTTTTTTTTCATCTCCTCATCATTTATCTTGATGAATGAAAAAAAAATCAATATTTGAACAATTAACTTTTTTTTAACAAAAAACATAAGTAACACGGAAACTGAATATATTTTCTGCATTTTAATTTTATGTTGTTCAGTGTTGTTTTTCATTCACACAGAGAATTTGGAACTATAATATATTTATTGATATTATTTTTTAAATTATTTTTAAATTGAATTATTTTTTTACATGAGATATCAATTTTGTACTTGTGATAATATATCTGACTTTAGTCAGTGATAATATGTCAATGCTGTCCATTCCTTACTTTTATTTATTAATTTTTATATTCAATGTAGATTCAATACAATTCGTTGTTAAATTTTATTGTCAATTGTTTATTTTTAAATTTTCTTTTCTATTTTTAAATTTTGTTATTTATTTTTCAATTAAATTAGAGAATAATTTTTCACTATGTAAAAAAAAAGTTGTTTTCTTCTTACTCACTTACACAACTCACTCAATGATATTCCCAAAATAATTAAGTTTAACATTCTCCTGTGATTTAAATTTATTTCAAAGAATACCCATTGCTCTTAAATATATTGTGTTCTCCCGCTATTTGAAAAGAGTATTGGGCAATGTTTTCCAGTTATCAGAAATAAGCATTAGCAGTTATTATATCTCCTTTATGTACAAATTAACATGATATAACTGTAATATTGTTGAATGTGGCATTAAACACCATATACCTAACTATTTATTTACTAAGGCATATACCTACCTATCTATCTATCTACATTTTTATCAGAATTATAGATTTTATTCAATTTTTGCTCGTTATTTTCCTATCTTGATGAGTGTCAAATTTCCACAATCAAATTTATTTTACATAACAGTCTGACATAACTAGTAAACATTGAATAAAATCTATAATTCTGATAAAAATATAGATAGATAGGTAGGTAGGTAGATATATGCCTGTGTAAGTGAGTAAGAAAAAAAAAACATAGTGAAAAATTATTCTCTAATTTAATTGAAAAATAAACAAGAAAATTTAAAAATAGAAAAGAAAATTTAAATATAAACAATTGACAATAAAATTTAACAACGAATTGAACTGAATCTACATTGAATATAAAAATTAATAAATAAAAGTAAGGAATGGACAAATATATATATATCACAGCACTGACAGATTATCACTCACTAAAGTCAGATCTATTATCACAAGCAAAAAATTGATTTCTCCTGTAAAAAAAATTATTTAATTTAAAAATAATTAAAAAAATAATATCAATAAATATACTACAGTTCCAAATTCTCTGTGTGAATGAAAAACAACACTGAACAACATAAAATTAAAATGCAGAAAATATATTCAGTTTCCGTGTTACTTATGTTTTTTGTTAAAAAAAAGTTAATTGTTCAAATATTGATTTTTTTATCATTCATCAAGATAAATGATGAGGAGATGAAAAAAAAAACTTTTTCCATTTATAAATGAAATAATAATTTAAGGTTACAAGAAAAAAATTGAAATTTTCATTTAAAAATAAATTGAAAAAATATTCACGAATTTTGGACAGATTATCACAGACTAAAGTCAGATCTATTATAACAAGAAAAAAAATAATCTAATTTAAAAAATAATTGAAAAAATAATATCAATAAATATATTGTTGATTCAGGTTAACTTGGCCGGGCGTGACTATCGGTCGTAGTTAAATTGGAACCTTCATTTTTAATTTAGGGTGGACAGGTAAAATAGTTTACATCTGAATTCACTGATCCATTTAATTAGAGTCAATAGACAATTATTATACCTTTTATATTCTATACTATGCAAACAACAATACTATGAATAGCCGATTGTTGTTAGTTGTACGAGAACCAGGTGTTACATATAAATAGTAGATTCGTCCACGGTCATAGTTTGAAGTTCAAACAAACCTGCCAGGTTACTTTGTAACATCAATATTATAGTTCCAAATTCTGTGTGAATTAAAAACAACATTGAACAACAAATTAAAATGGAGAAAATATATTCAGTTTCCGTATTAGTTATGTTTTTTGTTAAAAAAAAAGTTAATTGTTCAAATACTTTTTATTTTTCATCAAGAAAAAATGATGAGGAGATGGACAAACAAATTCCATTGATAAATGAAATAATAATTTAAGATTACAAGAAAAACAATTTAAATTTGCATTTAAAAATAAATTGAACAAAATATTGAAGAATTTTTAATTTACAGGGAAAAAACCCCAAACTTTCCTAAAAGATAAGTTGAATAGTGAAAAGATATGGAAAATATGGAAGAAAGGTAAGTTGAATAGTGAAAAGATATGGAAAAGATATGGACAATATGGAAGAAACCCAAGATGAATAGTGAAAAGATTTGGAAAATACAGAAGAAAAATAAGTTGAAAGTGAAAATGTATGAAAAATATGGAAGCAACGCAAGTTGAATAGTGAAAAGATTTGGAAAATACAGAAGGAAATTAAGTTGAAAGTGAAAAGATATGGAATATATTAAAGAAAGATAAGTCGAATAGTGAAATGATTTGGAAAATATGGAAGAGACCCAAGTTGAATAGTGAAAAGATATGGACAATATGGAAGAAACCCAAGATGAATAGTGAAAAGATTTGGAAAATACAGAAGAAAAATAAGTTGAAAGTGAAAATGTATGAAAAATATGGAAGCAACCCAAGTTGAATAGTTAAAAGATTTGGAAAATACAGAAGGAAATTAAGTTGAAAGTGAAAAGATATGGAAAATATTAAAGAAAGATAAGTCGAATAGTGAAATGATTTGGAAAATATGGAAGAAACCCAAGTTGAATAGTGAAAAGATATGGACAATATGGAAGAAAGGCAAGTTGAATAGTGAAAAAATACGAAAATACGGAGGAAAGTCAAGTTGAATAATGAAAAGATATGGAAAATATGGAAGAAAAGTAAGTTGAATAGTGAAATGATATGGAAAATACAGAAGAAAAGTAAGTTGAATAGTGAAAAGATAGGGAAAATATGAAGGAAAAGTAAATGCAGAGTGGTCTTTTGGATTGACAAAAACGGATTGAACGTGTCCAACCAATCAGATCACTGGAAATTGAACCAATGAAATGACAGAATCCAGTATCCAGAGCAGTAGCAGAAGAAGCAGCAGCCATATACACCAGAGCAGCAGCAGCAGCAGTCATAGCGTTGAAATGCCATCCAAAACACGAAAAAAGACAAAATCTGGAAATTTTCAGTTTTTCTAAACATCAAAAGTATAAAAATTTATAAAAAAAAACATTCTTTTGCAGAGGGAAATTTTCAAATGTACTCTGAGTAAAGTAGAAATACTTGGAGTACTACACAACATATAAACTGTATGAAAATAAAATGGCGGGAAACGGGTAGATAACCAGGGCTAGACGCGGACGTCGTAGAGAACACCCCCTTGTACTACTATAGTAATGTAAAGTAGAAATACCTGGAGTACTACACAACACATACACTATATATATATATATATATATATATATATTATATGAAAATGGCGGGAAAGGGGTAGATAACCTGGGTAATCATGCTAAATATAGGACGCGGACATCGGAGAGAACACCCCAACTACTATAGTAAGAAAAAAATGCGGTAAACACGCACTTCGTGTAGCCAACTTCTGGTGAAAAGTGCGCACACCCTTCGGGTGACCTTTGGTATCCATGGTACTTGTAGTAGAGTAAGAAAAAATGCGGGAAACGGTTGTGCAACTTCCGGTTGCACATGCGCACACGAACACTTCCGGTTCCGGTCCATTTCCGGTTATGGCCATTTCCGGTCAGGGCTAAATCTGCTCACGTGACTGACGTCACTTCCGGGGAGCCTACTACGGCGGATATTGCGCAACTTCCGGTTGCCCAGAATATACTTCCTGTTCCGGTGACTGACGTAACTTCCGGTCAGATGACTGACGTCACTTCCGGTCACGTGACTTCCGGTAGATCCCCCACATGGATCCCCCACAAATATTAATTTGTCCGTACCCATATACTACACAATTACGATAGTATAGTTACAATGCAAAATTAAACATCTTAACCTACATAACTGTGCATACATTAATAGTTTTAAGCATCAATAGTTGTTGAGGATAGCAACATTAATATTATGCTTCAAATTAAAACATTAATATCTTATCTGAAAGATGAAAATTGATATCAAAGGAATATGGTGTAACGCATTTATCCTGATGTTATTGACATATACTAGAGATAAATTGATAAATAGGATAACATGCGGGTAGACTAGCATATGCATTAAAGAGCATCGTTTCCCTGTAGTACACCTACAGCACGATACAATATTTATTTAATTTTGATTAAACATTTAAAAATGATCTCAAAAGTTCTTGCTCGTAAAGGCGAACGACTTTGCAGCTAATTGAGATACAAAGGTCAGTACATGTATGTGAAGGACAACCTCAAAATATATTCGAGACATAAATAAAAAGTAATTTATTTGACTGATGTATTTCACGGTTTAAAAGATCCTGCTAATATGAATAGACTGGAATAAGAAAAGGGAGATAATCGGGAACCACATCTGACACAAGGGATATATGCAGGCGATGCAAACTATTGTTACCTAAAAATGGGAAATCTACAAAAACAATATATAAAGGTATACTGTGTAGTCTCTCCTTACACAGTATACCTTTATATATTGTTTTATTATTATACATGCAGGTCTATTGTACACATGTGACTGTCGTGTCATAGATTCTGAATCATACACTATAGTAGCGTTTGATTAGACAACTCGAGTGAGTGAATGATTGGTGTTTAACGCCAATTCAGCAATTTTTCAGCTATATCATGGCGTGAACACGTTAATTTTCAATGAGATGATGATGAGGTCCACTTTGTTCTAGACCAACACGTTGAGTTGGATTTTTATAGTGCTGCTCACTGAAACAACAGTCCGTGGGTAGACATGTCGCTCCACTCGGACACATTATTCTGATTCCGAGCCGACCAGTCTTTACTCTTTCTCCTTAATGCTGCGTGCTTAGCGATGCGGTATAGACAACTCGAGTAACACGAGGCTTAATATATTTTAATGAAATGATCCGAGTTCAACATTAATAAACCGCACTAGTGTTGGGTATATACTCCCTGTTTATGCAGAAACGCACGTGTTAAACATGGAAACCGATATAACCAAATCATAACTTTCTTTAATTATCGACTTAATTTTGTATTCACCGACTATTTCATTACAACAAAACTAATACAACAGTGATTTATTTTGGTACAATTCACAATAACATTGTAAAAATTGAAATATTAGGCATCAAAGCAACGTTTAGCCGATCTTGTTAATACACATTTTTATTTATCATATTAATATTAAGCAGAAAACATACATTTCCTTTTAAAACTTCGTACCCGATGGCAATAGCCTGCTGATTTCGGCAGGTAGTGTCAAGTAAAAAGAGACAAGGATTTATATATATAATATTCTATTATTCTCTACTCCTGAGGGAACTGTTCTCATATAGTGTTGTCTGGTAAGGATAGGGCATGAGCCAACGGCGAGGGCACTACCTCACCAGACAACACTATAGGAAAACTGTTCTCCAGGGAGAAGACAATAATATATTTAGTACATAACATCCCATTCCAGACATACAAGAAAAACACACTCAAGCTCAACATAATAATTATAATAATAATAAAATTTACAATGTAACATTATATTTGCATTCCCAAACCTGGCCATGTTGACAGCAGACTACAGCCCGAGTCTATTTTAAGGGAGATACATCTTAACAATTTTTTTTTTAATTAAGCGGGAAAATCTATGCCACAGGTATAGTGCCCGCGTGAAATCGTTTGAAACTGGCTTAGTTCCCTTCGCTAGGTATAGTTCCCCGTTGTCAAGTGTATTGTTCAAAAATAGTACACACTGATTATCCAATCAAAATACAGCATTTTATTATGTTGGCTAATAAATATATATATATATATATATATATCAGGTCACGTTTATTTTTTGTACATGTGTAACGTACTATGTAGCAAGACAAGTAGCAATTCCATTCGTATTTGCTTGGTTCTAGCCGTAGTGTCGACAAATGTGCGCATGCTCAAGAATTACGCGTGTTATTCTAATCAAACGCTACCTTATACGCCAATCGTTGAATAAAAATATTGATTTTTCTATTCTATTACCAGATGACAATAAACACAGAATGTTCATTAAAGAAACCCATGTCACAAAGTACCAGTTACGAAACATTCAAGAATGTAGCAACTTATTACGTAAGTATATCATGTGAAAGCTTCTGCATAGTATGTCAAAAAGTGTTAGTTTAGTAATATTTTATTGTACATAAACAATAGGATTGGACAGCAAGTTATACCAACTTATTTGAAGTCCTCTCCTCACAAAATATACACATGAATTAATGACAGCAAGACAAAACACTAACAACAGACACTTAAAATTTTGACACTGATAAGAAGAAAGTAAGAAGTACGGGTGAAAAATCGCTGACTTAACCCTAAAATATTCTAGATTGATTAATAAAAGTTCGAACTTTTCCAAAATTTTTGGAATTGACGTCATAACTATAGCCATTGCTCCCAAAGAGTAAAGTTTCAGTATTGATATTGATATCGTCGCAATCACTAAGAAGTGTTCTTCTTTCGTTCAGGTATAAAGGACATTCCAGAAAATAGTGTATAGCATCTTCAAAAGAAGCACCGCAATTACATTTATAATCATTTATTATATGTATTCTTGACAGATAGGCATTGAGTGAGCTGCATTGGTGTCTAAATCGAGTATGTAACATGCTTAGTTTCCATGGGCCTTCATTATAATAATCTGGGTGTTTATAAGTATCACCTTTCACTCTATTTTTAAACAAAGATAATGTAGGGGAATTCTTATTGATATGTCTAGATTGTTCCAAACGGTAGATGGAATAAATGCGATAGCTGGCTGATGTTCTCAGTCTGCATCTGGGTGGAACATAATTCTGATTATTTCTAAGGTTATGATTATTTACATATGATATCACTGGAGGCAAAAATGTTAAATAAATAAGGAGGGCATAATTTGTTATGAATTTTGCAGAAAATAGTTAATTTACGATTTTCCGCCCATTGGCTAAGGTGTCCCATCCAGTCTCAAAATATAATGAATCCTTACTAGCTAAAGTTTTAATACGTTATACGACGGGTCTGGCGTGTGGAACAGGAACTGCCAACCCTTACTGAGCAGGCGAGTTCACCCCGGTTTCTTAAGGGAGTTCGTGTTGCTCGATCTACTGTTTTCTGTGTAAAGTTTTATTTACCATTGGTTGTCAGTTTGTCCTTCGGTTACGGTTTCTGAATACCCCTTTGTTATAGCCAGACCTTTCTTAAAGTGAATATAACTTTTTCAAAAAGTTTTCAAATGTTGAAGAACTTACAATGTTAACTAGGACATCCATATGTGAGGTAGTTATTTCTGATAACAATAAATTCCATAGTCCATGCCCCCCCCCCCATTTCACATTTTTTCAGTATTTCATCAGTCATATTCATAAGACCGCATCATTTCACTAAGAAGGGAGGTTTGTGACCATATAGCTAGTTTAACCCCGCCACCTTTTAAAAGGTGACACTCCGGTAGTTTGATGGACGAATAATTTCAGTGGCACAATGGAAAAGGGAGGTGGTTGGTGAATCGGGTTACGAAAATTAGCAGTCATATTGCAGCTCACTGCTATGCGTTTCTAGAATAACTTTTATTATTTGACTTTCCAAGCTTTTGACTATGAGCATACATAATTTAAAAATCTTTGGGAGCAAGTATCAATATGATTTTGATCATTAAGAATTTGCTGCATGTTTTGTTTTACGTACACGAAGTGATAATATAAATGTGTGTTATATTATATTTAGGGTCGGACTGTTTATGTGAGAAGAGTACAAAAACAGAAATTGACAATCACAAGGAAAGTTTTGATAGAAATACAGCAAGTAAGATATATTGTGAAGTTTATTTTACTATTGTCTGACACATTATACATAAGAAAGTTTATACAACATATAAGAGCCGAGGCGAAGCTGAGGTCTTTAAATGTCAAACAGCATGGAGATCTGTTGTTTAACTGTTTAGAACATACCCATTTCTCCCATAATTTAAAAGAGTGCATTCAAAGTCGATAATAACTTGATTATAGTAATCCACTTTATGTAATTTAGAATTAACACTAATTTGATCAACAAAATTTGCTACATATGACTTATTTCAGAGGCGAATTCCAGATTTGTCGATAGAGTATAGAGGGACCTATATTTTGACAAAACAAGGAACACAAACCCATATGTACCTGTCAAGCTTAAGATCATAGTAATAAATGTCAGCAGTGATATAACAAAAATGTTGACGAAACAAACACTAGTAATAATCAATATCTTCAGTTCTATAGATCATTGGCAACAAAACCGCATCGGTGACGTAATGGTTAGCGTGCTCGCCTCGATTGCGGTAGATCATGGGTTCGAGCCACGTCGGATCAAACCAAAGACTTTACCATTTGTATGTGTTGCTTCTCCGCTAAGCAATAAGGAGAAAGAGCAAAGACTGGTTGGCTCGGAATCAAAATAATGCATCCGAGTGGGGCGACATGTTTATCCGCGGACTGTTGTTTCAGTGAGCTAGCACTATAAAAATCCAACTATTTAAATATGTTTTTGATTATATTAAATGTTCAAAAAGATTCCTTATCGTATAACTGGTATAACTGGAATAGAATTGGGTGAACATGCACATCATATGAATCCATCTTAATTTTATTTTTCCTTCTGTTTGAGAATATTCATCATTGATTCGTTATTAGTGCTATATATAGTAATTGCATGCCTTTTATGTACTTATTTAATGTAACAAATTGTAATTTGGAGAAGACTTCAAAAGTTTGTTTAACTTGTGTCTAATCCATTTTGTCTATTTAATTGGCAAATATAATATGTTTAAACTAAAAATCCAACTCAGCGCGTTGGTCTAGAACAAAGCGGATCTCATGATCATCACATTGAAAATTAACTTGTTCTCGCCATGATATAGCTGAAAAAATTGCTGAGTTTGCGTTAAACAGCAATCACTCACTCACTCATTGGCAACATTGCTATCATAATTCGTTTTATTTATGGAGTGTATATCCAAATATTGTTATCACAAAACAAAGCATGTTGTTCACCAAGAACAGCTTAAAGATACCAAATGGGTAATAAGAAGCTGTAGCCTTAAACTTATAGTTACATGTTACACTGATAAAATGTATTTCTTTTTTAAAATGTTTTCGCTATGTTTCAATGAGGTGCCAAATATTAAGATATTTATAATTAGAGATACAGTGAAACCTGTCTAAACCGAACCCTGAGTAAACCAAAAACCTGCCTAAACCAGACATATTTTACAGTCCCATCTACTAACTGTAATTTGAACCTGTGTATAACAAGTACCTGTCTAAACTGATCAAATTTGTTAGTCCCAAATGGATGTGGTTTAGACAAGTTTTACTGTAGTCGACTTATGCATTAGGCCAATGCACCATGCAGATCCTTCAGGATCCGTCTTAGACTTTAGTAGACATACATGGTGCATTATTCACATATACTACATTTGTAATACACTACGACATGCATGATTCAAATTCAAGGCATATATATCTGCATAGTATACCTGAAACAAATGAGCCCATAAAACTAGCTTAACCCCTCCACTTTTGTATAGGACACATACCGAGACGAGACAGGAAAGTGAGCGGTCATACATATTTGTGTATCGATTTTGCCTCTTTCCACGATTTTTCTAATAGATATATAAACTGTTGGGACAGGTGGTATTTTTTGTTTTTAATTTTTACACTAAAACTACAATATATATATATGTTCAGTACATGTATTAATTAATATTAATTTCAGGTTAGGCACATACAACATGAAAATATAGCTAGATTTATTGGTGCATGTGTGGAGCCATCGATCATATGTACTTTATTCGAATTCTGTCGTAAAGGCAAATTAGAGGTATGACAAAACTATATACAGTCAAACCTTCCCATGCGGTCACCTCTATTAAGCAGTCACCTGCATTAAAAGGTCGCCTTTTTCTTGTCCTGTCATATAAAATTTCATATGAATTGAACCTCTTTTAAGAGGTCATCTGTCTTATGAGGCCACTTTTTCTTTGTCCCAAAGGTGACCTCTTAATACAGATTTGACTTTATATAATAATCTAAAAAGTCGCAGATAAGCTTAGAATGATATTATAAAAGATAGAAAGCATTTACTTTTACTTACTATTTCTACATTAAAAAAAAACGCAAATTAGACTTAATTTGAGGATTACAAACTTGACATAGAAATATATTGTCAGAATATGACTCCATGATATAAAGTAGAGAGACCTGCACAAATTATTTGTTCATTGTAATTTTTTTAAATATATAAATCAAAATATATGATGAGTTTATTCTTGTTCGATTTGTTTTTGATTGTTTGTTGAAAAATAATCAAAAATGTATGTGGTTATTTTGATATGAAATATGAAGCGTTGTTTCTTATATATTTTAGATTTCACCATACACTTTGTTTATTTGTCTTCAAAAGTACAATTCACAAGTTTAACATGGAATAAAAGTAATACAATATACCATACAAAGGAAGACAATTCAATAGTATATCACAAAATACTTTTGCATTTGATGCACGTATATATAACTACAACGTCGAAACGAAACATCAAGTAAAAAAAT
>MJUT01045353.1:290120-305048 GCA_002080005.1 Gigantidas platifrons | reverse complement strand
AAAAAGATAAGGATATTATCCCATGTTTAGAAAACCCCTTTCAGTACATTTTGGACAACGATATGTTCATGCTTTGATATCTCAATTTAAAGATTAAAATCAGATTCAAACGTCTATCATATTGATATTTTAGATTTATTGTTGTGTTGCCTTGGTCCATGTTTAAATGTGCACATGCTTATTTTTGTATTGGGATAGGTGCCTAATAGAGATGTAATTTTGGGTAATATAGTCGGATATCCACGTATTATGGTGTCAAATGCGATATTATTACCATTGCGATGTGCATATCGTGATAAAACACGATCCATGTATAAAACAGAACTTTCAGAACACCCGATATTTGCCAATGATCAGCAAAGTCAATATATAGGTATCACTATCCGTCACATTGTCCATCAGTACAACACAACATTCATACAAAAATTGATACAATCAAACCTGTCTAAGCGGTCACCTTTATTAAGCAGTCCGCTGTATTAAAAGATCACATTTTTCTTGTGCTGTCAGAAAATTTCATATGAATTGAACCTCTTTTAAGATATCACCTGTCGTAGAAAACCACATGTCCCAAATGTGACCTCTTAATACAGGTTTGAGTGTATTTTTAACTTTACATATGACAATCACAGTTAAGGCTATGTGGTGTTTTATTAATAAGATTCAAGTGATATACCTCCTTCCCGTGAGACATATGAAAGATGGGTTTGACGATACCAAAGTGGTCATCAGAATTCATAAATCGAAAAAGGACAGATAACACAAATGGCCAAAAGATAAAGAACAAAATGACAAGCAACGATCTACAAATCACTACACACAAACTAATACTGGAGCAACAAGAACCCTACTAAAAACCGGGGGTATTGGCATGTGCTCCGGAAGGGAGAGCTTGCTTATATTCAGTTGTCTAAGGGATTTTGTAAAGTGTCACTTAACATTGATACATTACTTATTATCTTACAGATCTGTCGCAAATGAACTGCGTCTTGGAAAGTTTGTTACACCAGAGTGGTTTGACAGTGTGACGATATACTTTAGTGATATCGTAGGCTTTACAGATTTATCGGGTAACAGTACACCTTTAGAGGTAAATGTGAAGATATCGTAATGTCTGCTTGCATAATTAATTCATTAAATTTCTATGAACATGAAAGCAATTAATGTATAACAATTAAATCATTTAGCCTAAATTTGCATTTACCCCGAACTTGTAAATTGGATGAGGGATTTCAAAATACATTTTGACATAATAGTTTCCATACTGACCCGGTCGTAACCTTTGACGAGGGAATACAAATTATGCAGTAGCATATAGGACATGACAGGAATGCATGTTGATATAAGTGACATTAAATTCACAATGACCAGTAATATAATATATGACAAAAATGATGATGGAACATTTCCCATTGGTAAATGGTCATATTTATATATATTTCCTCTCGTATAATCTACACGTATATCTAGTGCATCTTCTGGGGCCGTCGAGGTCGTGATCATAAGGTAGTTGAGTGTAGAACTACCTATGCAATCAATACCTATCACCACTAAAATTGTGAGTTTTAATCCCGCTCATGGAGAGGTGTACTCGATAAAACAGTATGTGATAAAGTTTGTCAGTGACTGGTGGCAGGTCGGTGGTTTTTCTCTGTGTACTCCGGTTTCCTCCAACAATTAAACTGACCTCCACGATATAGATGGAATATTGTTGAAGTAGCGTTAAACACCATAACCATATCTCTCTAGAGCATGTTCTACCTTATCATATTATACCTTACATACGTTCTTCGAATCTCACACGCCATAAAATATCCTTAAGAGGAGTAAGTGAGATATATGATTTGTAATTTCACCTTTTATGACAGGTAAAACTAAAAAGTTTCAAAACAACTTGTATTAATATTCATTATTTTAACGTAGACATGATGCCGATAACATAGTTCAATCTAATAAAGAACACTTCATTCCTTATGGAAAGAGTATTTAAACAGTGATAGTCATCAATTTCGACAGTATAAAAAAACGAACAATCATCTCTCATCCTAACCGAACTCATTGAACACAAAAAGACTACGATTATATAATAGTTGAACTTACATCATATCGTTATAAATACATTATATGTCTATCAGCGATATAGTTTGAGAGTCCGCATCCCACCCAGGCGAAATGTATTCGTTACCACTATATCTTCTCTACACTAATGTAACAGACCAGCAAGTGAATATTGTTAACAATGAGGGTAAGCACAACGATAGCCACCATGACTTGGTTAACCGTTGAAGAAAATATATGTCACAAATGACCACGGTTATGTTCCGCTTGTCGTAATCCCAATCCTCTACTTTTGTCATTTCTGACCTACCACGGGATATTTGACAAAGTAACATAACGGGTGCCACTAGTGGAGCTGCAACTGGTTACCCTTCCAAAACGCAGCGTTCATGCACTATTTTTGTCTTCATCGATTTTTAGTTTACTGTGTATTGCTTTGTAGATCATTGTCTGATTTCTTGGAATTTTTTTCGTGACTATTGTATTATCTATTTTTCTTCGTATTACGTCCTGAATGCACACTTGAAAACAACCTTGAACAATAGTTCTGACTTGTTATGCTATTTGCTGAATTCAATTACGACAATGTTGTCATTTTAATTACAAGCACACATGTTGACCGTCCTTGTCACGTCCTTAGACATACTATTAATAATATATTATCTCCTCAAAAAAGTTACTATTATTATATGTATATACCATTAGAAACTACTTCAATTTGCACTACCATCAGTAATTAGATAAGTTATACATACTTTGTCTGTTTATTGCATGTGTAATGCGTGCACCGTTACTGTTCCTGTTACTATTGTTAAGTACAATATCTACAACGTAATCTTTGGTATGAAACTAATCGCAAACTAATCGCTCAGTGAACTATTAAGAAGTTTTTCCTGTCGAATATGATACAAATCAACGTTGAACCCTGCGCACGTTTAGAGTCGTTTCTATGACATCGCGATATTAAACAGAACAATAATATACATGTAAATGAACATTGTTTAGGCCCTTTGATCTCCTTGCTCCCAATTACAAACATATTTGGCTTTCCAGTCTGTTGATTTTGAGCGTACAGAATGAAGAAAGCTATTAAAGAAAAAAAAATTCTTGGTGTACACTAAATTGATATCCACATTTTCATTAACAAAAATGCATGATATGAAACGCTAAAGAATTGTGATGCTAAAGATAAAACCCTATAACCTAGCTGTGGAAGTTTTTACCTTGATTTGTATTTCTGTGTAAACATCTGGTAAATACTACCATTATTGGTTGGTTCATCTTCTATCATTCCATCCCCTCTACCATTGTATGTAGGAGTGCTCATGTCTTATTTATGTTATGTGTGTTTGTGTGCTTATAGTTGTGTAACGTGGCTGGTATCATATAAGAGGCAGGAATTGCTTACCTGTCGCAGACTCCTGTGTTCACCTCCCTTTTGTCTGGTAGGTTCTGTGTTGCTCATGTCTTTAGTTTTTTCTGTGTTGTGTTGGGTGGTTTCTTGTATTTATCAAAAATAGATGGTATTACTTTACGATTAATCCAATCGTTATTCAGTTGGTAGATGCTAGCACACAGTAATATATCCTTCAAATATTTTAATTTAACAGCTATCGTTCATATTGCAGGTCATATCATTGCTGAACGATTTATATTCAGAATTCGACGGCATAATAGAAACGTTAGACGTTTACAAGGTGGGTAATAAATTCTTCTGAAATTGATAATAGTGTCTAAATGACTGCAATCTAGAAATATGATATACATCAAAAGGAAAGGATATGAGGTAATGGTGTTTAATGCCACTTCCAACAATATTGCAGTGATATCGTGACGGTCAGTTTTATTGGTGGAGTAAACCGGAGGACCCGGAGAGAACCATGAACCCCCCGCAAACCACTCACAAACTTGATCACATAATCCAGTATTGAGTACACTTCACCATGAGCGGATTCCATAGGTAGTTGTAAATCCAACTACAATAATATCACGACCACGGGACCACGACGGTCCCCTTTAAAAGGAAAGAAGCAACGATTAAGAATGAGAAAAAAGTAAGTGCTGAAGACCAAACTTCATATAGAAAAATCAAACACATTGGACAACACGAGCAACCATAAACGTGACAACTGGTTGATATTTCTCTTTATGTTGGTAGTCTTGCAATACAAAATCGGTATAGTAATATCTATATAAAATGAAAAACAAAAAATACCACATTGTGGGAACAACTCCAAATTGCAATGTGAAAATAGTAGTAAGAGGCAAAACTAATACCCTTAACACGCGAATACACGACACCTCACTTCACTTTCCTGGCATGGTAGATTTACTTTAATATATAGTTGAGGTGTTAAATAGCTTTATGGCCCTAACCTCCCTTCTTAATTCCCACATATAGCTGGGTGAACAACGTTATTAATTGATGATATGATTATTCATACTGTTTAACCGTTGAATGTTATTCTTTATACTGTTTAACCGTTTAATGTCATTCAAAATTCTACGGGTATTAAAAAATAATTGTATTAGTATTTCAAATAATCGGAAGTACGGGTGTTTATTTATAGCATAACCACTCTTTATATCATTCAAAGGTGGAAACAATTGGTGATGCATATATGGTCGTGTCTGGACTTCCAGTAAGAAATGGTAACCAGCATGCATCAGAAATATGTAAACTTGCCTTAGAATTACTAAACGTCATATCAACCTTTGTAATACGACACCGTCCACACGAAAAACTGAAGTTGAGAATTGGAATACATTCAGGTTAGTCCATTTTTCAATTGTTGGAATATAATTCTGAGGAAGTCATTGTATGTATGTGTACATAAAAATGTATGAGTATCATTGTACATGATCTCTGAAAACCCCATATTACAACATGAAAGAGTGCTAAATAGAGATTTCATTACGCTCTCAGTCTATATCAACGACACACCACGATCTATGAAATTGGTATTTGCTGCCTCGATGCTAAGCAAGCAGTTAGAAGCAAAAAGCAAGAACTGATTGGCTAGGATTTATAATAATGTGTACGAGTGGAGCGACATGTCTATCCACGGACTGCTGTGTCAGTGAGCTAGCACTTGTAAAATTCAACTAAACGTGTTTGTTTAATACTTTTGTTTAAAGACATCATCATCATCTTCTCATCGAAACGTAACTTCTTCTCGCAATGATATAGATGTGACATTGTTTATTTAGCGTTACACATTAATGATCCATTGAATCACTCAAAGCGAGATATCGAATCAAATAATTATAAATGTGGGATTGTTTAACAATTTAACATTTCTTTAGACTGTATCGTAGTCAAAAGAAGAACAATACAAATGATGGTCGACAAGTCATTACAAAGGAAACAAAAGATTGAGCTATACGGGTTATATGTATTGCGTTTAACGCCACACTACCTGTTGCAAGTCACTGACAAAATTTATCACATAATGTTGTATCGAGTACACCTCTCAATGAGACGGATTCGAACTCACAAAGTTAGTGGTGATAGGCACTGATTGCGCATGCAGTTGTAAATCCAACTACCATACGATCATGACCAGGAGCTTGAGCTATTCAAACCCCATGCACTAATAACTGATAAAAAGGGTAAACAGCTCCTGCTTCACTATTAGCAACACTCTTGTTTTCCCTGTTAAAAGTCGAAGTAGCGGATACATAAATACATTGAAGAAATTAAATAGAATAAAACAATGAACATGAGTAAAACAAAACAGATATTCAAAAAATATGTAATCGTTATAATGTTTACTTTTTAAAATTTGTTAATGCAGGTCCATGTGTAGCTGGAGTTGTTGGACTGAAAATGCCCCGTTATTGCTTGTTTGGTGATACTGTAAATACTGCATCAAGGATGGAATCTTGTGGGGAAGGTAAATTTAACACTTGTTTATATATTATATTGTTAATTGTTTGTATTATTTTACAATATTATGAATGTCACTTAAAGACGAAATTTTTGTATCCGAGTCTGAAGGGTTATGGTTAGGGTTATGATGTTTAACGCTACTTTCAACAATATTTCAGGTATTTAGTGGTAGTCAGTTTTATTGGTGGAGGAAACCTGCCGCAAGTCATTGATAAACATTATCACATAATACCGAGTGTGCAGATACTTACGACAAATTGACAATTTTATGCAAAGACAACATCGACAACAAACAAAAACCCCAAAAAGATAAGATCGAAAAACGCAAATTATTACAAAAACTGAATCATACCACGTGCTTCGGAACACCCCCTAAATGCCCTGGTAGTGAAATCCTATTGTTTAAATTCATTTAAAGCTATATATCGTGATAAATGTATATGTCCATTTAGAATATAATAACCATATCATATAAATTGTATACATGATAGTCGCTTGTGTATCGGGATTGTTTCATGTTACAAGCATTGAGATAGAGAACTAGCTATAGTACATTTGTTATCAATATGAACTAAGTACTTATGATATTGCATTTCCTTGTGGTAAATTAAACCTTTTAAAAGTGGTAAATTATATTACAAAATCGTTTCATGTGGAAATGAAAATAGATACATAATTTAACTAGTATATATATATATACAATGTATGCCTCCTTCATCGATATGTGACCTTAGCTGGCTTAGACCTTTGGTTTTTTGCTCTCAAAGACTTTTAATTTTTTGGATTTCAAATATTTTTGGCCTTTAGCGTACCTGATGATGGTCATTCCAGAAGCGCGAACTAAGTTTGATATCTAATATTTTATTACTATCACTGAGTTGATGCCTCTACTGAAGGATTTTCCCTATTTGTCTTCAAACTTATAAGTGAAAATGAAATACACAAGAAGACTGACAATATGTAATTTCTAATTGTAGCTTGTAAAATACATATAAGTCATGACACCAAAGATATACTGGACAACATTGGTACATTTACAGTAGAGGAAAGAGGAGAGATCACTGTAAAGGTGATATATTTTTAATGGTTTCAATTCATAAACACTATATTTTGCATATTTAAGGTACATTTTAATATAAGAAATTCGTATGCAGATTTGATTAGTGGAACTGACGTTTTCCATGTATCACATAATTACTCCAAGGAACGGAATACATTAAATGCAATGATTCATTATCTCCCAATGATATTATGATCTTTGTGGAGATTCTCTAGGATCAAAGCCCACATAGCAGCTAAGCACGTCCCCTGGTGGTGAATACGGGGTGTCTTCTCAGTTATGGTTCTCATGTTATATGCCTAGCCATGGACCATTGTGGGTCTGTCGTCTTGATAGTGCCACACTCCCTGTGAGATAGGTACATCTTTTTGTGATTGTGACAAAGAGATAGGCGTAGCTGCTACAAAGGACTAAATACCCCCCAACTCTCAATACTTTTCCTGTGGGGGGGGTGAAAGGTCGTTGCCCCGGTAAGAGGGACTAAACTTACTGTGAATATTTTCAGACTTTATGAATAGTTGACCACACCGGTAATATCATGGTTACATGTATCATACTCGCTTCGATCAGTTAGATCCTGGGTTTGATTTCCGATCAGGACAAGCCATACAGTAATATTGTTATTTGCTACTCCTCGGCCAAATCAAATTAAAAGCTAATAAAACGAAAATCTAGAAGAAGCTATATGCAATGATTTCGATTAACACAAAACTTTTGTGAAACGATTCTAAAAGTACAGCGATGTCTAGTAATAGGGTACAAGACACCATGGCCATTTATTCCAGAAACTCATCGTGCGCACTACATTTGATCAATTTGTTTTTATTGCAGTTTACATGAAATCATTGACGAGTACGTGTATTCATTCATACTATTTTTGCCATTATCGTTGTGTACTTAACAAAAGTAATCCCAGTATGTACGAAATATCTTCATATTTTACGCATTGGATATAAGTAGCTAAATCTCGATCAAGGTTGTATATTTTTATGTATTAATGTACATTATTATGTGAATTATTACAGGGAAAAGGCATAATGACAACATACTGGTTGATTGCAGAACCACAAATACTGAATGAGAAGAAAGAATGATGGAGACATTGTATGATTATTATGTCTTGTAAATATTTGTAAATTATCTGCATTTTTTTTTCTAATAAATTATATTGATAATCACCTACTTAAATAGATATGGTTTTATATTTATTTTTATATTTATTATATCATGTAGTTTTGTTATGTGGAATTATTCCTGTTTTATTCTGTTTGCTCGCAGGGGCGTTTATAATGTTTATTCCTCCAATCTCTCCAATGTTAGCGTGTCTGATGAGGGTTGTGGTGGAGTCGCATAGTTCGCACTAAATATATATCTACGTTTTTATTGATATCACTGGGTCGACAGCTTTGATAGTCGACTGGTAGTTAACCGCCCAATAGTCAGTGAGTGCTTCGACATAGATATGGTTTATTAGATATATTTGTGTTTCGAATTTTCAATTCCTAATAAGGTAATTTATTACCACTAAGTTCAATCTCCAATAAGCATTGGTAACCAGAACCAATTTTACAAATCCTCCTTTGGTTTATTTGCTCAGGAAGACTTTTAGATTGATGTTCTAGTCGTTTTGAATGTGAGTGTGTATGATGACGTTTGTTTTGGAGGCGCATCATGAGCACATAATTAGATATCAACGTTTTTATTCCAATTTCCTTGGAACAACAGGTTTACCAGTTCAAGCTTAATATTTAAAAGAAAACAACAAACAGTCCAGTAAAGACAGAACATTTTAATGCAGAGAAACTAATACAATTTACATCCGCTTCACATAAAGTAATTAATCATAAAGTTACATTGAGGTAGTTAATTAGCTCTAAAAATAGATATAGTCTAGAAATTTAAATAGAGGTACTTGATAGATAAATTATGTTCCCAGGATAGCCTACCTATATATGTTGAGTCATATATCGCATGTCAAGCATTTTGTTAAATAACATAAACCAAACCGAGCGTATATTTTCTATTGATAACCTATATCTTTCGTACAATTAATCCAACATAGTTTAATTTTTATTTGAATGAAGTTATTGTGCCGTGAAGTCAACATTTAAATCTGCATTTGTGATTTAATGATAGCCAATTTATGTCATGATTACATCCATTATATGAATGACAAACCTGGTTTTCTCCGGTTTCACCCGGGTTAGTACTAAACTGCAAAACGAAACCGAAAATCAACGCAACGAGACGAAATAGAGCGAAGCGAAACGCAACACAAAAAACTATATGAAACAAAGTACAGCGAAACGCAACACAACAAAACGAAATTAAGGGTCAGTGAATGAGTGACTGATGTTAAACAACAACTCAGCAATTGTTCAGCTATATCACGGCGAGAACAAATTAATTCACAATGAGATGATGATGAACTCCACGCTGTACGGGACTAACACGCTTAATTGGATTTTTATAGTGCTAGTCCACTGAAACAACAGTCTGCGGATAGACATGTCGCTCCACTCGGAAACATTATCCTGATTCCGTGCCAACCAGTCTTTGTTCTTTCTCCTTAATGATGCGTGCTGAGCAGAGAAGCAACAAATACCAATTGTATTAGCTTTGGTTTGACCCGATAGAGGATCGAAATTAAGAGTAAATAAAGTACAAATATATAGACCCGAAAAATTATTTTATTCCTTTTCAAATTTCGAATGGCATAGTTTGGAACTAGTTTTACAACTTCAACACCTGGCCCGGACCATTGGGTACACACTAGTTTTGCTTGTGGCTCAAAAAGATAAAACGGTTTTCGCATAAACTACAAATCACAACAATTTCCTGCCTTGGGTCCATCGTGTTTATGGGAACCAAATGTTCACGTCCTTACATATTCATCTACCGGTGAAACGCAACAAATGGCGGTTTTAATTTCTAACTTCAAAGAATCTTCCTCTCCGAAATTAAAAACGCCATCCTTTGAACATTGGTAAGTCGACTCACCAATTTCGACATGAAAATAACCGAAAAATATGTTGGCGAAATCTTTGACCCATTTAAAATACTTTCCTTTCATCTTTCAGTCTTCTTAAAAAAATGTGAAATAAGTAAAGTAATAACATGTAAACAAAGAAGGATAACTCTAGTTATATGTGGATTAATTGAAGAAAAAATACCGAGTACAATTTGTTCTTTTCACTCATAAATTTAATTACACAAAAATTAAAACTGATTTCAATCTGTATAGATGTTCCTCTTGTAATATGTAATCATTTGTGGAAAAGACTTGAATGACCACATCATGTCACTAAAAGGGGAGGCATTTAAAACTAGTTTAACTCCGTCACATTGTATTGAAATGTCTGTACCAAGCGCGGAAAATGAACAGTCATGTATTTGTGTGTAAGGGTTTATATATTATACCTCTCTCTACTATTTTAATATTTGATTTTGGATTTGGTTTTTTTTTTTTTTTTAATTTGATTTGAACAAAAAGAGAAAAACAAAAGACATGTTGCAGATAACGGACATTTACATACCATAACAGGTAGTCTGAAAACGGAATACAATAATACGTTATTGAAATGTGTGATGGCATGTGGACTTTTTGAGTGGAGGTGAATCTGTGTAGGTTTATTTACATCGTTTGTTTATTTCTGTATTACCATTGGAGATCCAGTTATCAAGAGGAGAAGTTGGGATTTATTAACCTGCCACATTTTTGTGCCTGTTTCAAGCGAAGAGTCCAGATTTCCTAACTTAATATGTTCTGTTCTTTTTCGTTTGCAATAATTTGAGGCGAAATGTTATTATTCAGTTTGTTGGTGCTGGTGGAATGATGTTGACCATCACTTCTTAAACTGTCATTTCATTAGTTTGCTAAAACATCTTGTGTATAAGAATACTGTTTATGGAAAAGATTAATATATTTTATGTTAATAATACCAACTTAATATATTCTAATTTTATTCTGTAGTCAGGAACAAAATTTCGACACGGAAGAATTGAAGAAGGAAGAATTAGCAGAAAAAGCTCATACATAGCAAGTGATCTTTCAACTATTATTGGCATTACTGTTTCAGTAATTATAGGGATAGCAGTAGCGTTGATTTAGGGAACAACCATTTAACATATAGATGTGTGCGTGCTATCATTGCGTTTAATTTCGTTTCGCCATACATGGCATGAAAAATATAACAAATTGTCCTGAAATATAGAAATCGGTCATGTGTTATCCATATTGTTTATTTACCGCCATCTGCCGTGTATTATCCACATTGTTTATATATTTACCGCTATCAGCATGTATTAGCCACCATGTGCAATTACTTCCCAGTAATGGTCAAATAGATATATTAAATGAATTTTATGATGTTTAAATATATTATACAAACCTGACTTCCGTCACATTACATACAAATTTGCCTAAACTTACAATATGATGTAGCAATTGTTGTCTAAAATTGAGTGACCAGATGCTATTTCAGCTATCTACTGGAAAATGCTATATATATAAGTAAACGTAATCATGACTATATTGTAGAATAGTTGCCACGATCAGCATGGCACGGTACCATTTATTTAAATTCAAGTTTCGCCCAATTCAAATAGCAATTACGGAGAGCACCATGATTGTAGTCCATAGTGGGTATCTTGTTTGGAGAATGCCTTATCACCCGGTTTGTAACTAGATTAATACGACGGGTGCCACTAGTGGAGCATATGAGTTCAACCACGATTTTTAGTGGGGTTCGTGTTACTCGATCTTTAGTTCTATGTTTATGTTTTGTAGATCGTTCTTTTGGCCATTGTAATGTCTGTTATTCTTCGATTTTTGGATTTTGATTATCCCTTTGGTATATTTAAGCTCTTCTCCATACTACATGTAGATTTCAAAACGAATAGGCGCATTGCATCCTCTAAAAGAACTGAATGTTTCGTCAATATCCACATCTTTACAGTAGCCGCCAAAAAGTCGTTACACCTCTTGTAGAACCCTTCAACCATTTCTATAGAACTTTTGAATATTTTGGAACTTGTCTTCGTTCATAGAATGCACGAGATATTTGCCGCTGTGCGTTAATCAACCAACAATCAATCTTTTGGTACATTTCAGCACATTTGTAAAGATGCATCTGATATAATACTACATTTTGCAGAAGTACATTTGTTATATCTATGCTATACAAGATCTAGATAATTATTGCAACGATTTTACATTTAAACAAAATTGAGAACGAACACAATGTCCTTTTATCACTGTGTACCTTTTGTAGTTCAATGCATTTAGCGAAATGTAGTTGAAAAATGTTACATGGTACACTCATGGTCAAAATATTGGAAAGTCAAATAATTTAAGTCGTTGGCTGTGACTAATCCAAAGGGCAAGTCAAATAATTTAAGTCGTTGGCTGTGACTAATCCAAAGGGTCCAAAGGTACAATATTTAGGATGGTAGTAGATTTCAAGTAATCGTATAGTTGAAGAACTTTAATATGCTAAATTCACATCAATCCTTAACATATTTGTTTCTGTTTTTATGAAAAGACATTGCTCTTCCATGATTATTGCTGACGTTATCATTTTGTTCTATCATGGCAAGGTCACATGTCTAATCACAGCTTCCACAATGTAATTGTCGGACCTATCGTATGGCTTTAATATCTTTATGTAGAAGTTAAAAACATGTCAGATGTTTCCAGTAAACAAATCAGGTGATGGAAAATAAGAGAATGTTAGCCTTACTGTTGTTTTATCCAACGATTAATGCTAATTAACCTACACACCGGTATTCTACTTTTTAGATATTCAAACTAGCAAGGGGCCATTGTAAACGTATGTAAGTGGGATTAACAATTGCCTATGGAATCAGTGTCTATTACCACTAAAGTTGTGAGTTCAAATCCCGCTCAGGCGGGGTGTAATCGATACAAAGAAGAGTTTGAATATACTAAAGGGGCAATCAGAAACCGTATATCGAAGAAGAACAGACAACACAATGGCCAAAAGAAAAAGAACAAAAGGACAAACAACGATCGACAAAACATACATATAAGACTAAAGATCGACTAACACGAACCCCACTAAACATTATGTGATAAAGTTTGTCAGTGACTTGCAGGTCGGTGGTTTTCTCCGGGTACTCCAATAATACAATTGACCGCCACGATATAACTGAAATTGTTGAATGTGGCGTTAAACACAATAATCGACACCCTATACTCGTATGGGAATGTTCACCATTTTACACTAATGCCAATTAAACTTGCAAGTTATCACTTGTATATAATTTTTTTTTAAATAATACGGGTAACAATTTGAAAAAAAATCAGAAAGGCAGTATTCAGTGTAGGATTTTGGCACTAGATGATGTTTCAAAATATGGAGGAGAAATAATCGAAAAAGGCATTGAAGACTACATAATGGAAGCCTTAAACATCTTAGCCCTTAACCCCATCTAATCTAGCATTTATTGACTATGGTATTTGCCTGTCCTTGTTTATGTTGTTGCTAATTTTTGTGATCGTGTGTGGTTGTTTGAGAGGAAGCGATCGGTGCATATGTTTCTTATTGTTAGCATATGTGTGTATGGCAGTTCGGATCGAGATCCAGTTATCAAGAAAGGGAGACCAGCATTCTTTTAATTTGCTTAGCATCGATGTATTTTAAAATTTACCCAAATCGAGACCTCGACTTTACATAGGCAATTATATTGTGGTATGTTAGTCTTAAATGACTTGAGATTCGCGATAGTTGCTCGTTTGCGTGGTTGAATCCAGTATACAACTTCATATTTGTTGAATGGTTGCCAATCGTTTCTTACACTTTTTGTTTATAGTTAGTTGTTTTAGATGTTCATTATATTTGCGAACATTATATACAGTCAAACCTTTAAAAGACTTATCTGTATCAACATTCAGGCAACACCAGCATATATAGTATATAGTTCTCACTTGATATGGTATTCCAGAGGTTGCTGCTAACAAGAAAGCTATTTAACCAAGGGGTACTCGTGGTCAAGTTGAGCTCATGATTTGGTTAACGGTTGCGAAATATCAGTGTCACAGATATGTTCCGTTTGTCTTAGTTTTATAAAAAGTTTCTCGGAAGATATCAGCACCTTGTTGAAAAGTACTCTGTCTGTTGCGTACATGTGAAGAAAGAATGTATTGACCATTATATTTTGATTCAAAGGTGACTATTGTTTCACCACTACTGTGTCATACGATGACCTTCGCAGTCATGTTAAGGCAGTCCTTTTTTTTGCAACATAAATTTATGACATTTTATGACAATGTAATATTTTCATGACGCAGACGTCTGTTTTTGAATACCATTGTTGTACGACTTTAATAAATCTATACTCTGTCGTACTGAATATTAAATAATTATATGTTCGTTATGAAAGAATAGTAAATACGAAATAATGCCATTTATAAATTTATAGAAACAGACGTAACAATTTTCAAGCATCTTGATTTTTGGTGAACTGTCAATCTGTTTACAAGAGGCGGGGCTTATGCTACTTTTCCGGAAATCGTGATCATTTTGCGCTTGCATTTGACAATATACCTGTACAAAAACATGGCGATGCATGATAAAAGTTACGTCAAGACTCGAGTACACAGAAGTTTTACATGATTAATGTTTTAAGTATTTTTTTTATTAGAAATTTACCTTCTATTTTATTCCAAGATCCTACATAAATGCACCAACGTTGCGTGTACGTTTTAAATGAAATAACCCCTACGCCATAATCACGGCCATTCTACTACACAGTTCATGATCATCATGTATCAATGCATACATGTGTTATCCATTTTGTTCAGTGGGTAACAGATCGACAGTAAGAAAATATTCTTCAATGGTGCAAATTTATTGTCTGGGAGCAAGTCCCTGTGACCCGATTGGGAACTCGTGGT
>MJUT01045353.1:270683-282625 GCA_002080005.1 Gigantidas platifrons | reverse complement strand
GATTTTTGGTGTTTTAGTGCCACTTTCAACAAAATTTCAGCTATATCATGGCGACCAATTTTAGTGGTGGAGGAAGCCGGAGTACCCGGAGAGAACCACTGACCATGGGCAACCAACTGGTAAACTTTATCACTTGTGGCTGCGAGTCGAGTGCACCCCTTTTGTAATTTACACAGGCGGGCACGAACCCACGCCGTATTGGTGATAGACTTGTATGAGTTGTTAAATTCAACGACCTAACTCATTGAGCCACCCGGCCCCCCACGACGAGTAGATATTTTATGCAAAATATCTAAGATTATACTGTTCTTTACAATAACGCTGCTCGCTCAGTTATATGTGAGGGTTGGCATTGTACTCACACAGGGAAAAATTTGCATGACCGGATCATTTCACAAAGAGGGAAGGTTTGGGACGATAAAACTAGTTTAACCCCGCCACTTTTTATTGAAGTGACTGTACCAAGCCAGAAAAGTAGGAGGTCATGTATTTGAGTGTAATGAGTATCGATTTTGATATCTGACTTTGGAATTATTACGACAGTGTGGTATTCGTTTGTTTTTAATTTTATTGTATTACAACCCTGCTATCCTTTCGAAGAGTATCACTACTGTTTACTCTAAGAGCACATGAATTCCCCTGCTGGCTGTTGGTGGGATTCAGATGACCAGATATTTTCCGTTTATCGTAGTCACACTACTCGTCTCCTTTCCTCTTTCATGACTTATCACAGGATTTTTATGAGAGTATCACGAATGATGCCACTAGTGGAGCAGTAACTGTTCACTCCCAGATCATCTGATTTCTCCTCTCGGGCTCCTAGTGGGGTTCATGTTTCTCAATAGTTAGCTTACTATGTACATGTAGTGTTTGTGGAGCATTGTTTGTATTTTTTCTTTTTTTGTTTAAACCATTGTGTTGTCTGTACTTATTTGATTAGCGGCTTCTGATTAACACTAAAATCTACCGCCTTGTTCAGTTACAAATTTAATCACGTAATGTTGTATCGAGTACACCTTGTCATGAGCGGGATTTGAACTCACAACTTTAGTGTTGATAGGCACTGATTGCATAGATAGTTGTAAATTCAACTACCATACGATCACGACCACGACGGCCCCTTCGGAATGCACGATTAGCTACACTTAATAATTTCATGTCAAATATGCACAGGAAAATACTTTATATGATTTCTAACTAACCATGTTTGTATTAAAAATACTATTACGTAATCTTAATGGTGATATCTTGTAAAGTGGTTAGAACCAGTGGACTAAAGGCACAGTGTGAATACATATCAGTCTCTAAACAATATTTGATGTAGATCAAAACACTGCTAATGAACAAAATTATCAATATCTAAGCCAGACATACCACCCTTAGTCATAACTGTACTGAACTATACGTCAATAACTTAGTTATGAGATAGTTGACGCTTACTCATTTGTATTTTCCATGGGCAAATGAGGTGTACTAAAACATGGCCCCTAAGTCTGCTTCCCTTGGCATCTTGGGTCATTGTACAAACCAGGTGTTGATTAATAAATTATATAAAATGTAGAAATATGGAAAAAAAAATTAAAAAACCAACAAAATAAAAAACAAAAAAACCTTAAATATGTTTGATATTCTTATGCATGTATATTTCTCAGGAATACACATAGGGATTGGTATAATTAGCTAGACCATTGAGATTGAAATTTGTAATTAAGGTAAACTTGGCAGTTCTTTTGGCAATTGTCATTGAAACATATATATGTGCTGTTACACCTTAAAATCATGAACTTTGCATAGTTTTTGCTGTACTCAATATTCAAATCAGGTGTTTTACCTGGTGTTTTAGGCAATTGTTTATTATGATGAACCTTCATCATTGTCAACACCTCTAATTACTGACATTTGTGAAGACTCCATTGTGACTGAAAACTGTAACAATAAAATCGCCGTTCTTTTACGTTAATTTGTATATAAATGTAAAGTTGAATAATTTATCATGTTCATTTACCTCCACATAATTTCTTTCTCATTGTGACCTAACTATGCCCGATACTAGCATGTATATATACATTTGTAATAATCACAAATAAGGGTAATAGCAAAATTACCGCACTCCGAACAATCTTCCAAAGGAAAAGTAAAAACTCATAAGTATATAAACAGACAAAATCAGTAAACAACCGGAAAACTGGGAAAACCGTAATGACACTGACTTGGTACAGGCATTTCCAAAGAAGCAAGCATTACAATGTTAATTTTTTATTGCCTGATTGCTTAGTTAATTTCCTGCTTAATTATAGTATAATATTGCATAAAAAAGTAGATATATAATTAAGCGCGCACGACGTTTTATCGAATAACCTTCACGGTGGCATAATAAAGTAATTGCTTTACATTAACGTTTTATAGAGAGCATGTTCATTAGTTGGCATAAAACAAAGTTTTTTTCCAAAAATTTTCTGTCGTTTAATTTTTATATTTTTTTGTATGTGAAACATTATGATATAACCTAACAAATATTAAAAAAAGCAAAATATTTTAACCAAGGGATTCTACACACTTCCATTTTAAACCCCTCCTTAAATCGAAGGTATAGCCGTAGATGACAAGAATGCTAGTTAATGCCTGATTTTCCTTTTTTGGGAGGTAAAATAAATAATTGACTAAATAGTTCAGCTTATTTTGAAAGTGTGATACCAGTTCCATCTAATTAACACGAAAATTATGGATATTTTTTTTAAATTAGCAATTTTTTTAGGTAAAAAATTGAATATTTTACCAAGAAATGCAATAAAATACAACTGCAATTTTTTTTTTCCTTAAGTAGTCATAATTATAGAAAAATTGTGTCATTTAATTTTTCTAAAAAAAACTCGTACAATATAAAAAAAAATTCTAGGTAACACTGTTTAAGTTTCAGATTTGTTCAACCAAAAAGCCCCATTGAGTGCATTTTGCTGGATAACTCTATCTTTATCTCCTTATAATGTGACTATCTTATATGAACATTAACTGATTCCATTATATTACATTTAATTTAATTTAATAATTTCCATACTTACATGTGTCATACTGTCCAATTTAGGAAAAGCTGGGCAGTCATTTAGATAAAGAAATGCTCCCCCCTTCTCCAGAAAAAAAAATCCTAAAACATTTTATTTTAAGAAAACAATGATATCTAAAAATTGTGTCGTTCATTTCCTTCTAAAATCCTTATGTAATTTGAAGACCAATACTGGATAACACTGTCTAAGTTTCAGAATTGTTCAACCGACCAAAAGGACAACCGACATACTTTGTCATCCCCCCTATTTTAAAAAAAACCCCACCATTTTAAGTCCATATGATTGCATTATAGCTGAATAACTATCTTTGTCTCCTAATAATGTGACCATCTTATATGAATAGTAACTTATTCCATTACATTACATTTAATGAGTGAAGTTGAAAGTAATAATAAAATGTACTGGAATAACAAGTGACTACCACGGTACCAAAGTAATCTCCCTTTGATTCTTAAAAATACGTTGAACAGATTTTCATTGTATTTCTCGGGGAGTTCATCAGATATTTTTTTCTTTCTTCCTACATACAAGTTTGTGTTTAATCAAACAAAGGCTATAACTACCACAGTACCATAGAACTCTGGGCTAAGCTACATGTTAGTGAAAAATGCCCCTCCCCTTTTGGAACCTTAGTTGACAGAGTATTTGGGGTAAAATGTAGACACTTAGATTATTATATTTTTGTATAAAAAAATCTGCGAAATAAAATCTCAATTGTATTGTTGTTGATGACCTTTTTTTTTACCTCTCACCAACTGTATTGGATAAATGTAATGACAAGTTACACCGGCAGCCGTACATCTCCCTTGTCATTACATCTAGCATCTAATTCCACAACGCGTCTACCCTCGTTCCATCCATTGCTGACATACATATCATTTTAGTCTATTTTTATTTCTGAACCAATATCAAGCAAATTATGTGTACATGGTTCTGTTTATAGGTTGTGGTCTAGAAAAAAATGTGGTTTTCCGTTCACTATTTAATTTTTTGAAAAATGAAGATCGTTGGTTTTTTGTCTTGTTTGCTATAAAGTAACCACGGCGACACCTATCTCTATCCATCGTTATACTTTTTTATACCAGATATTATCAGTAAATTTTAATACTATTTATTAGAGACACTAAAAAATGTAAAACAATCATTAGGTCCCATCAGCACAGCGTCCGTTTTGTAAACATTGTACATCTGTGTCACCTAAACGCTTGCAATTGAAGCGAACTTTTAAAACACTTCACTGATCCCGGTACGTTAGAATAGAGTTACCTCCCAGTAGTGTTAGGTACCACCTTAAGATATCAAAAGAAGTACTGATAATCCGTAAATCGAAGAGGGACAGAAAATAAATGACCAGAGGAAAATAGGACAAAAGTACAAACAATGACCTAAAAAACATTACATAGAAAACTACAGATCAAGTAACACAAACCCCATTAAAAGCGGGGTCGCTGTCATGTGCTCCGTGGGGCCGGGATAATCTCTGCTCAAGTAGTGGCACCATAACGTAATCAAGTATGTACACATACATACAATGAAGAGTTTGAAGATATCAAATGGGTAATCAGAATCCGTAAATCGAAGGACAAATATCATAATGGCCAAATGAAAAAGGACGAACAACGATCTACAAAACATACACATCATGCTAAAGATCGAGCAACACGAACCCCACTGATAACCGTTGGTGAACCCAGGTGATGTTGAAGAAAAGCATGTCCTGCTCCACTACTGGCACTCGTCGTGTTAATCTAGTTAAAAACCCGGTGATAAGTCATGAATGAGAAAATGACCGGGAAGAGTTTACCACAAGGGAAACATATCCGTGGTCATTTGTGACACAGATATTCCATAACGGTCAACAAAGTCATGGTGGCGAACGTAAAATATTCGAAATGATGACGTCAACTTAACCAATACGAACCCTTGGTTCCGCAGCTTTCTTTGTAGCAGCAATCCTCTATCAAGGAACTCCTTATAGGAACCACAATCTCTGGAATATCGTATCAACTGAGAGATATATATTTCATATGCAGGTGCTTCTGGATGTAAATGGAAAGTTCACAATGGGAAATGTAAATCATCCCCTTTGTCATAAAGTTTCGTTCTTAACCGCCACTGACTGTCAATTTCGATTTATATGTTAAGGCATGAAGCAAACCTATCAGTATCTGTGGTATCCTTAATCTCAAGTTCAATGGGATAGATGCGATCAACGAAATAACCAAACCTAGAATTATATAGCGAAAGGACATCATCTATATACTGGAACGTAAATTTAAGGATCGGACATGCTTCATTCCGTTTTTTTTAGAAGTCCCTGTATGAAGTCTGCCTCATACGAATAAAGAAAAAGTCGGCAACAGTTTGTACCCATAGATATGCCGCCTGTCTGTTGAAAAACACGTTCACCAAACATAACAAATATGCTGTCAGTAAAAGACTCGAGCATTTTTATATCAGTTTCAGAGAACAAAACGTTGGCATTTTATTCTCATCTGGAAAACACCTGCATGTCCTATTATTTCACTAAGAGAGGAGGTGTTGTCTTATACACATGGTTTAATGCTGCCATGTTTTACTGAAGTGTCCTTACCAAGCAAAAAAAAAACCCGAAGTACTCGGAAGTCTAGTATATATGTGTTGTTGATATCGATGTTGCTTCTTTCTAAGATTTAATAAAGAACTGATGTGGTTTTTTGTGTTTTTGAATTTATTTATACACACAATACTCATACACATACATGTACCACTTTGATATCTTCTTACGATGCAAGATGAATTAACGCATTTCAAGAAGACTACTTCCTTGGGAAACGAACGACGCAGATTAAGAAGGAAATTGAATATTACACTACATTTGAGGTCGTATTTGTGAGATACGTGTGCACAAAATCATAGAAATACAAGACACAGGAAGAGATGTAAACCGTGACATTCCCAATGAATATTTTGACCGTACGTCTCACAACTATATGTTTCTTTTGCGTTCTGGTGGGTATTTTGTTAGAAAGCGTAGAATGATAGACATCTCATGCGCAAAAAATATCCATCTTCAATATATATAACTCGTGATACAAAGGGGTTTATGAAAAATGGTTCAACACTGTAATGGAAGACGCATTAAAATGGACGAGTTTGATAGAGACACACACGCACAATAGATTTACATTCTGAACACATTCCCCGTGACATGAAAGCTTTCATAGGTATTGGTTCAAAATTGTTAAGAAACAAACTAAAACTGTCAGGATTTCGCAAACAGGAAATGCAACAAACAAGCAAGAAAATCTTCATCTACAAAGTCCTTCAGTTGATCTAAGACAATAAGATCTCACAAAAATACTGTTATACAGATGATTCTCATTTGAAGTCCTTCATTAGATGCAATTCCCAATATATTTCACCTCGCACGTGATTATTCTCGGACAAATTATGCACGTCATTCCTGAGGGATTTGATGTATTAACTGTATTTTTGTTTCTTTTTCTATTCATTCTTTTCCGGTAAAAATACTAAAGACAACTTTGACTTTTGCAAATTGTCATGTTCCGGTGACATAGTCACATGCTGGTTACTGATTCATTTAACGATTAGTTTAGCATTTTACTTGCTTAATTTGCTAAAATCAAAATGCTATCAAATTTGAAAATGTCAGTAAGTTAATTGCATCAGTCTGCATTCATCTGTATAGAACAATGAAGGTTAGTGGCTTTTGTTATGATACGCATTGTCATTACATACTTCCACCTAAAATTAGTTAGATGTTTCCTATTAGAATCGGATTAATTCAAGGAATCAATTGTTTGTATAACATTGTAGCATGGGTAACATATCACTCGCTATCTCTCAGTGTGATTTGTGTTATGAAAAAAAGGCTCTCAATACTAAATACAACACAAGTATAAAGATACCCAAGAGGTAATCATAAAACAAAAATCGTGGAAGGACATACAATATAATAACCAAAAAATACACAGAAAACTAAAAATCGAGCAACGCAAGCACAGCTAAAAACTCAGGTATTCTGGAAGAATAAACAGTTCCTCTTCTACATGTGACACCCATAACTCTGTTACAGACATTGTTTTCCTTTTATTATTTCTTTACTAGTAAATTGAATTAATAAAGAATATATAAATATAAGAGATATCAAGTGACGGAAATAAAATTAATCAAATCTATTAAATTTGCTGTTATGTTTTTTCTCAATTATTTTCGCTAATACATCAAATAATAAACACTTTTTATGGATTACAAAAAATACACATATATACAATGATAAGTAATCGGACCAATGACACGCCTTATATGACATATGAGTAACAGGTTATCAAGAAGCCAACCTACCCGCCCCCTTTCCCGTTGTCAGTTTCAGAATTACTATGTGTGTTTTATATCTTCCAGTCAGTGACTTTATATATTGATGATTTCTTTTTCAAATTTGTATATTAAGATAAATGTCTATTACGATTTCACAACCGTACACTGTTTCATCTACACACGCATAAAACACATGTCTTATGTCTAGCTTCAGATTCGCCGTACGATACAAAGTAACACTATTGAAGCTATATATTTTATACAGCGGACATGGCCAAGTAGTCTATGACGTTGGACATAAGGCTATGCGATTGGTGCTGTAGTGTATCAAAGGTGTGAGTTTAAATCCTGTAAAAGGATTACTATGTGTGTTTTATATCTTCCAGTCGGTGACTTTATATATTTATGATTTCTTTTTCAAATTTGTATATTAAGATAAATGTCTATTAAGATTTCACAACCGTACACTGTTTCATCTACACACGCATAAAACACATGTCTGATGTCTAGCTTCAGATTCGACTTACGATACAAGGTAACACTATTGAAGCTATATATTTTATACAGCGGACATGGCCAAGTAGTCTATGACGTTGGACATAAGGCTATGCGATTGGTGCTGTAGTGTATCAAAGGTGTGAGTTTAAATCCTGTAAAAGGAGAACAAAAACAATTGTCATAAATCTAATACATAGATGGGTTTAATTGGGAGAGGTATGCATGTCTTTCTGAGTGTATTTTTGAATAGAATGAACAGATGACTTTGTGATTGATGGAATCATAAATAGAATTAAAAAGAAGTGATGTCATGATAATGTATTGTATTCAGTTGGAATAAAGTTACTTCCTGTTGATGCGTTAAGTGACGCTTATCACACATAGCTATTCTACGACCGGAAGTAGCACGCCATTATTGTACAACACACTGAATAATTAAGGGTAACAACAAAATTACCGAACATCGAGCAGTCTTCCAAAGAGAAAGTTAAAACTTATAACTCAAAAAACAGACAAAATCAGTCAAAAACCGGAAAACTGGGAATACCGCAATGGCCCTGACTGGGTACAGGCATTTCAAAAGAAATGGTGGGTTGAATCAGATTTTACGGCACCAAACCTCCCGATTTTATTACGGTTCAAAGGTTCCGGTTGTCACTATAACAGCATTTATAACAATACTGAAACAACCGACATAGTAATTTAATATATTAATCGTAAATATTGCAAATTATTGTTGTGAAATTATGATACAGGATATCAGATTAAAAATGATCAACTGAGTGGCACCACATGATTTGCATATTTTAACAGACCAGTAGATTCAACGATTCGTGTTAGGCACGTGGAAAATAAACAAATCGTTCCATCCTAATCAGAAACTTCATTAACATTAAAAAAAAAAAGATTATCTTATTAAGCAAATATAAGTTTGATCTTCGGAAGTGGGATGATGTTGGCCATTCATTATCAAAGAGAAATAGTATTATCTTAATCAGGTTATTAGAATATATATGAAAAATGATAGCTAATTATTTACAAGCCGCTGGACAAAACCAAAATGTTCAAGGAGAAATATAAATGTAAACAACTTGATGTTTCCGTGTATAATCCACGATCTTACCTGCATCCTCATCCGTATCTTATATCTATGTGGGTAGCTTGATAATACATTGTATAAATGTCATCCCCAATATAGAGTTTGGTGGCGAACCAGGACAGCAATAGAGCTACCAAGAATAAAGTGTACCTCTAAACTACAGCTCAGGGGTCGTTTCACAATCATTGTGGGGTATGATTTATACTCATTGTTCAATACACTATTGTGACTGTGAAATGCAATAAAAATGCTGAAGTTTATGACTTAAGTGTAATATTTGACTGTGAAATGCAGAACAACAATAACAACATTGTTCCTTTGCTTGATGTTGTGTCTTACGTGTAATGTTGGCTAATCTCTCCTGTTCATTGACATCCATGTCCTTGTCTTACGTGTAATGTTGGATAATATTTCCTGTTCATTGACATTCATGTCCTTGTCTTACGTGTAATGTTGGATAATCTCTCCTGTTCATTGACATCCATGTCCTTGTCTTACGTGTAATGTTGGATAATCTCTCCTGTTCATTGACATCCATGTCCTTGTCTTACGTGTAATGTTGGATAATCTCTCCTGTTCTTTGACATCAATGTCCTTGTCTTACGTGTAATGTTGGCTAATCTCTCCTGTTCATTGACATCCATGTCCTTGTCTTACGTGTAATGTTGGATAATCTCTCCTGTTCATTGACATCCATGTCCTTGTCTTACGTGTTATGTTGGGTAATATCTCCTGTTCATTGACATCCATGTCCTTGTCTTAGGTGTTATGTTGGATAATCTTTCCTGTTCATTGACACCCATGTCCTTGTCTTACGTGTAATGTTGGATAATCTCTCCTGTTCATTGACATCCATGTCATTGTCTTACGTGTTATGTTGGATAATCTCTCCTGTTCATTGACACCCATGTCCTTGTCTTACGTGTAATGTTTGATAATCTCTCCTGTTCATTGACATCCATGTCTTTGTCTTACGTGTTATGCTGGATAATCTCTCCTGTTCATTGACATCCATGTCCTTCTCTTACGTGTAATGTTGGATAATCTCTCCTGTTCATTGACATCCATGTCCTTGTCTTACGTGTAATGTTGGATAATCTCTCCTGTTCATTGACATCCATGTCCTTGTCTTACGTGTAATGTTGGATAATATCTCCTATTCATTGACATCCATGTCATTGTCTTACGTGTAATGTTGGATAATATCTCCTGTTCATTGACATCCATGTCCTTGTCTTGCGTATAATGTTGGATAATCTTTCCTGTTCATTGACATCCATGTCATTTCTTACTAATTAATACTCTGATTTTTGCATACACTATAAGGGAAATCCATATCCATTGATGTTGAAACATCCGTTATTCGCGAAAATTGGCAAATTTAGACTTCCTAAATATTGTTCTTATGATAAAATCAAAGGCTCTCCTCCCTGGGGCATGGGTAACCATAGCCAATTTTGACTACCCCTTTGGTTTTCTCGTTCCCAAAAACTTTAAATTTAGTTTGTTTTCCAATCCTTTAACTTGGAGTGTTCCTGGTGAATGTTATTCGGCACTGACCTGGTTTATTTGATATATTTATAACTGAAATTTACAGTTCCTAAATAATGTAATTATTAATAAAACTAAGGTTTTGTTCTTTCGATTTAGAGCGTACCTGATGAATGTTATTCCGGAAACGAGTCGTACGCATTAAGTTTTATATCTACATTTTTATCACATACGTTTTATAATTTGCTTGTAAATCCTATTCAACATTGGAAGTATATATATTTCAATAACTCCATGTTGACATTCATAAAATAAATATTGCATAAACTAAAATGTGAAATGTTAACTACAACAGACGGACTGCGGATGCCAACCGATGCTGCTAGCTCACATGACGATTTGCATCAGGTGATATTAAGCAAATTATTAATCTATTGATTGTATTTAATGTTTCCTACGTGATTATTTTCATCTATTCCGCATTGTCTTTAATTATAACACCGTTTTGTGTTATATTGTTTCACGTTACGTTCGTCGACTGTAATTGTTTACTCATTAATGTTATTCTCTGGTGAGAAAAAAAACAACACTTGCATTGTATATGAACTTATTGGGAATTGTTTGTTGATTTGTATGTTCGAACTAAATTTATTATCTACGTTTTTCATTGTAAACATGGTGTAACCCGAAAGGAATAAATGGTTTGATTGTAAACCCGATGCAACCCGAGAGGACTAGATGTGTTTATTGTAGGTCAGAAAACTAAACACATACATAATTCCTATTAGTCAGGCAGCTGTGGGGGATATTTCAAGGTCAAATCGTGTTCACTTGACATCAACACAATTTTTTTTTTGCGGAAATCACATTGACCACAACACAACAAAATATTAAATAAGAAACAAAACAAAAACAAAAAGTAATCAGGCCAAAGAGCAATGGACTTTTCCCAACAGGTTCTTCCTTTTGTATGATCATTCATTGACACTGCTATTTCAATGTATATGTTTATGTTGTCGCTCGTTTTTGTGATAGTATGGGGTCTTTTCGAATCTAGGATTTTTTGTCCAACTCATTTGTTTGTTTATATACCTGTATTGTATTGCAACTGCATCGGTGGCGTAATTGTTAACGTGCTGGCCTCGAGTGCGGTATACCATGTGTTTGAGTCCCTGTCGGGTCTAACCAAAGACTATAAAATTGATATTTGTTGCTTCTCCGCTAAGCAAGCAGCGCTAAGGAGAAAGACTGGTTTACATATATGTTTGTTTCTCCGCTAAGCAAGCAGCGTTAAGGAGAAAGACTGGTTTATATATCTGTTTGTTTCTCCGATAAGCAAGCAGCGTTAAGGAGAAAGTCTGGTTTATATATCTGTTTGTTTCTCCGATAAGCTTGCAGTGTTAAGGAGAAAGACTGGTTTGTATATCTGTTTGTTTCTCCGCTAAGCTTGCAGTGTTAAGGAGAAAGACTGG
>MJUT01045353.1:213567-258415 GCA_002080005.1 Gigantidas platifrons | reverse complement strand
TCACTACCTAAGTAATGTAATTATAAGAATTATAATTATTATACCTCATGGATATTAATAAGGATATACTCGCTTTCTATTGGTTACGCTTTGTCATGTGATTTTATTTTATTTTCCACGGTATGACCACTAAATCTTCCAAAGAAGTCATTATTTATCACGTGATCTTACACTGACCTGTATTTATTGAACGATTGAAACAATTAAAATGGCGACCGATTAATCTCGTTTGGATTGAAATATGGAATAGTATACAATCATTACACTTCATTGAATATATTCAACAATATTTCAGATATTTCGTGGCGGTCAGTTATATTGGTGGAGGAAGACGGAGGACTCGGAGAAAACCACCGACCTGTCGCAAGTAACTGACAAACTTTATCACATATTGTTGTAGATCCCACTACCATACCATCACGACCACGACGCCCCCTCCCCTGGATGTGTATAAAACACTTGAACATTATCCAGGTTTATAATCTGAAGCATACATGCCATCATTTTAGGAATTGTACATGGACAGGTGACATTCATTACTACACTGGAAGTTTTGAAATGATTAAGCACGATTATATATCCGGTGATGACCAAGAATTATTTCCGTACTCTATTAGAAGAGTAAAAATTATAAGACAACGAAAAAAGACAAGATAACACCCTTATCCAGTTTATTTCGGTATAATAACAAAATTGATTACTACATAAGAAGTAAAAACCAGGATATGAGGACCTCAAGACTTGTCACTCTCGGTGATCTGCATGACCTCAGCCCGGTTGGCCTTGGTCAGCTCAGGTTACCTCGAGTGCCAAGTCTCGAGGTCCTCATATCCTGGTATTTACTTCTTAGAGAGTAATTAATTGTATATTATTGTTATTGTTATTTGAATCGAGATAAAACCAACTGAAAAACCGCATGATCTCAAGGTTCATCTAAAGAAACATTAAAATGTACCTTTAGTGCTATTCCGGTTAAGCTATGTTAATTCTCCTATGATTTCATTTCAATATTATTCTAAAAATTATAATAAATAAGGGTAATAACAAAATTACCGAACACAGAGCAATCTTCTAAAGGGAAATTCAAAACTCATCAATCAATAAACAGAAAAAATCAGTCAACAACCGGGAAACTGGAAAATCGCAATGGTCCTGATTTGGTACAGGCATTTCTAAAGAGCGTCTATCCTTATTTAATAGCTTAAGATAATGTAAATATTAAGCTTCACAATATCCGGATTGTACAGAGTCTTATACAGGGATCAATTCAACAGTTAATGACAGATTTTGCATATTCGATCAACAACAAAAACTCTAAAAGCAGTTGAAATATATCTTAATCTTTGGAAAATATCTAAATGGTGAAATAATATTTGTGCTTACTTTTCAAAATCACTGTCTAGTAAATAATTGTTTATCTTATGATAGCGAACCCTCCCGGAAACTGAGCTGTATTTATATTTGTACAGGTTCGGTCGCACGAACTATCGATAACTCGAACACAGCAATGTAATGATGATTGCTGTCTACTGATATGTATTGTTAATTGTTATATTGTTTGCATCGGGGGTTTCCTGTTGGTCTGATTGTTTTTACTGCAAATTTATATACTACATTTGTCGACATGATATTTTATCTCTATCAAGTGGTTGATAAATTCGTTTCTTACCAGACACTTTATCAATTGCAAATATGTGGTAAAGTAATAAACCGCTTCGCATCACACTGAAAACCAAGAATGGAATTATTGATAATTAACGTAGGCATCAATCGAATTAAAATTAGATTATCTTGCTCCTTATTTTATATCGGTCGCGAGGGAGATCTAAAAACACTCCTTTAGTGGTCGCGTAAGGGGTAAAATTGGACGTATAATAAATTGACCAATCAGCGACTCTTCTACACAATCTAGCAGACAGGAAAAGCATAGGCGTTTTGGAACATACACGATAGACACCGAATGTATACATGTTAATCCCTGAATGGACCCCTAAAGGAGCCTTTTTAGATCCCCCAAGTTGCGACTAGTAAACAACCGATACAAAATATGGAGCAAGAGTGGAGATCTAATGTTAATAAAATTACATAGGCATGTAATAAAGAGGAAAACCTTTACTGTGTGTTTGAAATGTATCAAAGGCAAGGTGTGTTTGAACTGTCTATGTGTAAGGTGTGATTGACTTGTCATTATGTCTTTGTGCTTTGTCAGTTAGTTTTGCTTAATTATAATTATCAAATATGAAATGATTGAAGCCCAAGAAAAACTAATCATCCAGTGACATATTTTCTACTTTCCTAGATATCCTTGTTAACCTTTTACATTTGAATCTTCTCCTCTATAAAAGGTTGGCCAAATGAATCGATACAGGAAGCATATATGGAAGGTTCTTTATTAAGATTACTCGTTTCGTCCCAATCTGTTAGCAATAATATGGCCGCGTTGGCAACTCTTTTTTTAGTGTGTTTTTACAAAGTTATTCCGATTAAGCATATGGCGAGAAAAACACTACCTCAAAATCTTCTGCTCAAATATTTGAGCTAGAACGATCTTTGATTGGCAAACTTTCTAAATTATTTGCGACACTTCCATTTTCTATTCACGTTAGAAGTCAAATTGAAAACCTGGTGAACGATTACATTATATACAGATTAATACATGGACATTTCCATATTGGCCTGGTTATCATTCCGAGACCCTCATCCGAGGGATGATAACCAGGCCAATATGGAAATGCCCATGTATTAAACTATTTATTACATACTTTCGACATCTAGAAAAGAGACACCCATATTGGCCCGAGACGAAGTCGAGGCCCATATTGGCCCGTGCCAATATGGGCCTCGATATGGAAATGATCTTGTAGTAATCCAATAAACGGTTATTTTCCCGGGTGTGAAAATATGGACAGTTTACTTCTGGTCATATTGGTCATACAAAAATGCCTTTATTTTAACTAAGTATGTAATAAAATATAATATAAACTTTAAATCACACAAGTGATTTGTGGCAGTCACGCAACGACAAAAATGTTTTATCTATTGAATTTTAGAACTGTTCTTACAGTGTGATATTTTTTGTTTATTTTTTGAATTTTCGAACTGTTCCCACAGTGTGATATTTTTTTTTCATTTTATTTACATCTGTTGTGCAAAAAAACGTTTGTCTTTCGAGTGTACACGCCACGATATAGCTGAAATATTGCTAACGTTGGCGTTGAACTAACAACTGGCATGATTTTCCTAAACATCACATTTATTAATATTTTTTCACTTTAATTCTTTGTACAACATCTGAATAATTGAAAAAATAAAGATTTGAAGTTAACTTCCTTTCTAAAACCAAGATATGGGTTAATATTCATAGGTTGGTAGGCACCTTTTTTTGTTTGAACATTTTTATTTTATGAAAAAGTAACCCATCTTTTTCTTTACCTTTTCTTCTTCTTAAATATTCCAAAAAAACATACCAATAGCATCATTTACATGTTAACATTCAGAATTAAAAAAAAAAAATGGGGCATATTTTAAATAGAAAAAAAATACGGGTCTTTAAATAGGGGTACCCTCATACGTTTTTCATGAAAAATACACTAAAATGTAAAAAGAACAATACATTTTTTCACAATTTTCAATATTTTTTTTTATTTTTGAAATATAAAGACAATCATGCGTTATTACCTCAATAATTATGATAATTTAAATGGGTGGTCATTACATTTTGTTTACATCTTTATGAAAAATGTACCCCAAAAATGTATTCCTTATTATTAGAGAGGTAAATTTTCAAAACTGTGAAGCAATAAAAAAAAGTCTCTATGGTTTCAAAACATACCCTTATCCAAACATCCTTATACCCTTAGCTAACTAAGCAATATATGTTTCCATACTAAAGTAAAAAAAAAAGTTTGTTTTCTTAAATTTAATGCAAAACAAAAGGGGAGGTAAATTGATTTTGCCACCTCAACTTTTCAAAGTGGGGAGGGTGATCGTCCCCAGCTTCTTTTCCCATGAAGTGGTATTAGTGAAGTTCGAGCTGCAGACTCATATGGAGCATATGAGCTCATGACAGTCTGGAGTTTTAGTGGTGTTTCATACAAAAAGTGCTTTGCTCTAAGCTTTTACACGCCAATAAAACTACAAAAAATGCATTCAATTCTTAAATGCCAACACAAATGTAGGAATGTATGTCCACCATACTTGAAAGCACCGAACGATGTCTGCTGATGAACTGCAATTTTATTTGATATTAATTGCTTTATTTTCAATTCATATAGGAAACCTCATTCTTTTGATTAAGAAAATGATACGTGACTTCGGAATTGAATCCTTATCAGTAAATGAAGGACACAACAATCCAAGCACGTCCACTAACGGAAGTTATTTTCGAACGGCACGAGAAATAATTACTACACACAATGCAAACATTTGAAAATAAGGAATATGAAAACTAATAATAAATTTTATTGCATTTAGTAATGTAAAGATATATTATTGAAATCTATTTTTGTAGTTTTAATTACACTAAATGCTATTTTTTTTATTTGATTGCGCTATAAAAGCGAAGACAGATGTACATGTTGTTTCACCCTTTATACCAAATTGTATTTCGGTCAACGTTTTTATACGCCAAACAAAACTAGAAAAGTGCATTCAATTATAAAGAGGATGTAAACATAAGTCATTTGTTTAGTAATAGTTTCTCAGAACTAGTAAATACCAGCTAGAATACCTCGTTATCAATGTTGCTTCATAATTAATTTAATATGGAGAAAATGTCTTCATCAAACTTTAGTTTAAACATATTTTATTAATTAATTCAACATAGCATAAACATTATACTTAATTTACATTCGACCAATATTTGAGTATGCATGTGAGATCTGGAACAACTGTGGTGTCTCTAATTCGTGCAAATTGGAGAGACTACAGTTGGAGGCAGCTAGAATTATCACCTGACTTCCAATTTTTACCAACACAGAATAGCTATATAGAGAAACTGGTTGGGAGAGATTGGAAGAAAGAAGAACTAAGATAAAGCTCCAATTATTCTATAATATCCAAAACGGTAGCACACACCCTTATTTACTCGATCTTATTCCCCCCCCCCAACAATCCAAAGTACGACTATTTACCCCCTTCGAAATGGCAACGACATTATTGTTCCATTCTGTAGACTATATTTAACTAGAGATTCGTTTGTCCCAGCTACAGTAAGGAAATGGAATTTCCTTAATCTTTCAGTGCGTAATCTTGACACATTATCTAATTCTAAAAAGGCAACCTGAAGATCAATCTCAATGCCAATTCCAAGACACTATTCTTATGGTCCTAGAAAACTGAATATAATTTTAACCCAGCTTCGCTGCAATGAATTCCTTCTTGAATTACGATTTATGTAAAGTTAGAATTTTATCAAATGCTTCCTGTAACTGTGGGTCACGATGTGAAAATTCTCACCATTTCTTTTTTGATTGTGATAAATATACAGATAATAGGGAAATATTATTTAAGTCTTAATTGGCCACCTTCTAACATTAATATTGATGTAAACCTACTGACAAAAGGAAGTGATTTCCTAATATATCAGGAAAATACAACTATTTTTAAACATGCTTTTAAATATATTAAAGACTCCAAAAGATTTGCAATTGTCTAAATGATCTAAAGAACCAACACACATCTCCAAAAGTATTTATTCATGTCTCTTTTCTTTCGTATATTGTCTCTACCTATGTTTTTGTATATAATCATTCTGTGTTTATTTATCTCTATGCATATTATGTACATATTATACCATCTCATTGCGCATGCTACAACATATTGTAAATAATTGTATTCGGGAAAAGACTTCATAAGTTGGAAAAAACTTGTGTCCGATCCCTATTTGTTATATTTAGCAAATAACAGTATGTTTAAACTAAACTAAAACATAACATTACAATGTTCAGCTATACACATTACATAATAGGAAGTAATTAATTGGATTGGCAAACAAGTTGCACGAACTTATATTAATACCTATCCGTAAACTTTGAAAGTCGATGTTGAAATTGTGGTTTTCTTTATTTGTAATTATTGTTGTTTAATGAATGTAATGCCATGCCATATATGTCTGCTGCAAGATAATCTTTAATTATTTACCTTTCCAATCGTTTGACTACGATCATACTAGATGCAGATTTTTAAAGAAAATAGTTGTGCGCACTAAACTAGAGACCTACGTTTTGTCTTTACATTTGTGTTCCATACTTCTTTTCTGTTAATGTTTTGATATGCTAGAAGTACTTTGAAATCTGTATCCATAAATTTACTTATCATCTTCTCTATATAATCACTTTGTGCCAGTAAAGAAAGTCATTAAAACATTAATTCCCGATATTCCAAATCCTTGGTAAATATCACATTTTCTATCAAATGTACTTAGTTTAATACAAAAGAACACTCACATATTAAAGCTTCTTTTCAATATGAAACCAGATTGAAGACTTATTCCTATAATCCAGCTTACGTCTGGTTTTTAATAATTAATTTGAAGATGTTTGTTATACAAAAATAACCAAGGCAATTCAATATAATGTACTTTGAATAAAATCACATTATGAAAAGTCTGATATCAGATTGGATGACAAACCTCCATTGTTAAATCACAAATTTTGAACAACAAACCGTTTATTTATTACTGAACACTCTGCAAATTAAACTGATGTATCTAAGAATGGTGATATGGTAGCATCGGCATCTGTGTTTGAAAAGCATGTTGCTTCTCGTCGATAATCAGCTTCCAGCTAATGTAATACTTCTTACCTTAAAATCCGTTACCTGATAAAAATAAATTCATGGCCACAATATAGCTGAAATAATGTTAAAGTTGGCGTTAAACACCATTCAATCAATCAATATTATCATATATTGATGGTACAGTTTGAAATGTAAAATCAATTCAACTTCTCTCGGAAGGCCTCTAGTAAACATATTAGTACAGTTTGAAGAACAAAATAGTATGCAATCTGTGCCTATCACCACTAAAGTTGAGAGTTCGAATCTCGTTCATGGAAAGGGAGTGCACCGATACAACATTATGTAGGAAAGTTTATCTTGCGACAGGCTGGAGGGTTTCTCCGGGTACTCCGGTTTCCTCCACCAATAAAACTGACTGCCACGATATAACAAACATATTATTGTAAGTGGCTTAAAACACCATAATCAGGTTCATAAATGAAAGCACAGACAGTGCAACGGCAAAAATGAAAGATCAAAAGGACAAATGATGTACACAGGAAGCGAAAAATTGGGCAACACGAACTCACAGTGAACACAGCTGATATATTAATGTTACTGTTGAACGACAGAAACATCGTGTGATATACATTTGATTGATTTGATTTTTGGTGTTTTAACGTCACTTTCAACAATATTTCAGCTATATCATGGCGACAAGTCTTAGTGGTGGAGGAAGCCGAAGAGAACCACCGACCATGGGCCAGCAACTGGTAAACTTTATCACTTGCGGCTGCGACTCGAGTGCACCCTTTTTTGTAATTTACAAAGTCGGGCGCGAACTCACGCCGTATTGATGATAGGCTTGTATGAGTTGTTAGGTAATCTAACGACCTAACTCATTGAGCCACCCGGGCCTAGTGTGATATAGATATCGTGTTGGACACTATTATACTATACATTCCTTCTCCTCTAATGACACCCAATGTGAATTAAACATTGCGAAACTGAGCTAGTTCGAACGTCCATTGAAAATATTTTTTCTAATTTTTTTTTTTTTTAATTTAATTTGTTCATTAAGAGCAAAATTACACACCCTTAAGTGATAAAGAAAGTCAGTAACTTGCGCCAGGTCGGTGATTTTCTCCAGGTCCCCCGGTTTCCCATTATACTATTATAGCACTAATAATAATTAATGAATAAAACAGAAAATTTCCTCCATAAAATACTTCTCAGTAATGATATACATCTATAAAATATTATTTTTCAATTAAGGTATAAAAGTATACTATTATTCCCACAGACATAATAATCATATATATGTAAAATGATATACAAGGAAATTAGAAAGTAAATACAAAGCATCAAAAACATATCTGATAGGTACGTAATAGTTATACACTGAGGTATAGGTGTATCTGGATTAGAAACCCCGACGGCCGGAGGGGTTTCTAATCCAGAAACACCCCATACCGAAGTGTATAACTAACTTACTCCCCATGTTATTCTAAATACACGAAATATTCATTACAAAATGTCATAAAAAAACAAAAACAATAAACACAGAAACATTAAATTTTATAAATCGATACATTTTTGTGGTTTCCCCATTGGGTACCTCTTCTATAAAGATAGATTGAACGACTGAGTTGTATTAAGGATTAAACAGATTGATTGGTTAATAATGAGATATGTTATTCGATATGTACCTGTATTCATTGGATCTTCAGGAATGATAGACGTGTTATATTAAACTGAACTTTATTGTAGAAAATGAATATTAACCATATTGTCACAAATATTACGCAGAACTGCTAAATAAAGTAAGTAAGAATATATGTTGAATATGACAAATATTTCTCTACCAATAAACTGTTCAGTTTTAAGTGCGCATTTAACAGGTCAATGTTTTTTGTTTTGTTTTGTGTTTTAAAGGCTTGGATCCAGACAATTTAAAAAGGGGTTTCAGAATAAAAAAAAACAGGTAATAACAGTCTCATTTTCGACAATTTTCACATAATTTTAATAAATTTTCCGAAAAAGGGGGATCCCCCCACCCCCTAGATCCACCAATGATGAACTTTTGAAAGGGTGCCAACATATAATGTATTTTATTTTTACATTTGTTTTCCCGACCAAGTTTTGTTCACGATTATTTATTATTATTTAGTTTTTTGTACGATTGCTTGGAATTTTTTCAGTCTATACTTCATTAACAAGATCTTTATGTTTTCGTTTTCACTTTTTCAATATCCAGTTTTCGTGTTATCTTCACCTGAGTGGTAATTAATTACTTCATTGTTGTAGGCACAATAGGCCGTGCTCACAGGGTGTGAAGACAAGGGTTTCCAGAAACCCCCGTCGTCAAACCCTGTGAACACAGGCTATTGTTCTTATAACAATAAAGTAATTCATAGAAAGGCAGTTTCAGAGATAGAAAGCGTATGGTTTAACAATAGACCTGGGGTGTAAATGTAATTTAGAACATGAATCTTGAAAACATATCCGTGTAATTAGCCAACACATATGATAGTTTAATAGCTTTTGATAATAAGAGATTAAAAAATATGTTTTCTTGAAAATACTTCCGCGTCTATTTAAACTATTGCGTAAATAAAGGGGAATTTATTTTTATTAAGTTCTGTTGCTATTGAATTTAATATTTCATAGCATTATTTACTAGTAAAAAAAAGGAAAACCAAAATATTCAATACTGTCGGATCATCAACAAAATCTCGCAAAGAGGCCAACTCGATACTCCTAACATACATATATACATGAACGCTTACTTTCCTTCACTTCGTACTGGATTTCGATAAAAAGAGGTTGGGGTAGACTAGTTTTATGGGCTCAAAGCTTTACACCAGTTCTTGTTTATTTTATATATGATACACTATATAATGAATATATCTTTATGTCATCCAATTCATGAAGATTGGACAATAACATTTACGCATTCATGTTTTCACTACATTATATTCATAGCTCATATATTTAAAAAGGTGATATCGTGGACGTGATCGTATTGTAGTTGGATTTACAACTACATTTGCAATAGGTGGCTATCATCACTTACGTTGTGATTTCGAATCCCGCTCATGGCGAGGTGTTCGGTTGTCAGTGACTTGCGACATGTTGGTGGTTTTCTCCAGTTACTCTGTTTTCCTCAACCAATAAAACTGACCGCCATGAAATAACTCAAATAGTGTTGAAAGTGGTGTTAAACACCATAACCTTATTTTAAAAAAAGCAAGCTATGCATTAAATGTCATCCATCTTATTATGAAAAGAAAGTTTAAAAAGCGATGGTCAACAATTCCACCAATATCAACAAAAACGAACAATCACCTCTCACCTCGATTCGCTGTACACAAAATAAAGACCATCACGTTTGAAATCCTGGTACCACAGAATCCGTTGTATCTCCAAGCAAAGTGAGATGAACAACAGAAGAAAATTTGCAATAATATCTGAATATCATTTCTTTGACTTTGAAATAAAGATATGTAAACCAAATACTGTTAATCTGAACTGTGGTTAATTTTTGTTCAAATTGTATTGGGTAAATATATTTACATTGACCTTTCATGTATCTAAGATATAATTTAATGTATATATATAAAAAAGAGCAATAGCGTTATATGATTGTATAATTTAATATGGAGTAAAATGTCGTCGTCAAACGTACAATGTCCATAGTAATTTTGCTATTTTGTTTATTTATGTTAATATTGTTTTAATACATGTTATTCAACGCCATCTTTAATAAGACTGTGCCTTTCCCAATTCACGTTGACTCTCAATTGTTTGATATTTATTTTGTGGCTAGGATATGAATGCATTTCTTTACCTACATTTACATAAGCCTTATAAAACATTGTTTTATGTTAGTTTATATCAAGAAAAGATTCATGACCAAATTTAATATCCGGGATTTCACTCTTTTTCTTTATGTTTTATTTTTATTTTCCCATCTATTCACCAATGAACCAATGCTCATTTACCATAAGCATTTAGGTTAACAAAAGTGATCTATCCAAATGTTCTCATCACTATCCATCAGTCATAGATTGTTGGTACAGTTTGAAATGTGAAATAAAGTCAACTTTGATCTTGCAATTTAAACTAAATACATGCCATAATGGTAAAATGAAGGGAAAAAAACGAAAGAAAAACCATTGATACCACTAGACACATGAAACAATGTTAAAGTAAAAAAACGTGGATTATGTTAAATTCATGTAATAACGATAAAGTAAAAATAGCATGGATTCTACTGAATACACACAATAATGTTGAAATAATAAAAACGTAGATATCTAATTTAGTGCGTACGGCGCGTTTCTGGAATAACTTTCATCAGGTACACTTAAAATCGAAAAAGTGGAAAGCCAAATGATTTAATGTTGTGGGGACAATAAAACGAAATGGCATAAAAAGAAACATGAATATCTACAAATGATTAAAAGTAATTAACTAAAATAAATAATAGATGAATTTCGAAAAAAAATACGAAAAAGGATACTTTTTAAGGTTTTTTCCTTGAAACGATAGACATGTTGATTTTAATTAGGAACGTGTTTGAAAGAAACTGTCTTTTTACTAATACGATATTAATAACGTCATATACCAGGGGCCTGTTTAATTAAACTATCCTAAGCTTAGGACATGTCTGAGACAGCACAACGAAACTGGCTTAAGACCATCCTGGTAAAGATGGTCTTGAGACCATCATAAGATATTCATTTATTAAAATATCGATATGGAGTGGAGATAAATAAAAAGATAATTTTATGTTAATTATGAGCTTCCAATAAATTTAAAATCAGAAAGAAATTTATATTAAAAGACGATTTGGAGTTAATCACAAGTTTTAGAGTTAAAATTTCTCTTCTGTACAATATGCATATCGAAATTGTCAGTCTATATATATTGACATTATTAAGCTGTCAAGCAAGTTATTTATGGGTAGTACACCCTATACAGATGAAAACAGTGAGTAAAGTCGTGCAAATCGTGTTCTTTTGTATGATAGACTTTCACCTTATATAAATTAAGTCATATTTTGAATGTTACGCATACATCCAAAATAAACCGAAAACGTAGCCCGAACTTATCGATGGTGTTATTTATTATGTGAATTAATAATAATTTATTTTACTGTGTGTATTTAATTATTATTATCTTTTTTTATATTTATTGAAATGTAGTTGTTACCTTAAGATGGTCCTAAGTCATCTAATTCACTAGGATAAAATTTAGGACATATCTTAACTTAAGAGGCGGTCAATAAACAGACTTAAGACAAAGACATGTCCTGTGACCATCCTAAGATATGTCTTAGTCCTAAGACATCTTCGTTAAACAGGCCCCAGACATCAAACACTACCGTTTACACGACTATTATAATTGGTCCGTAATTAAAAATGTGGTGTCCAAATATAGAATGTTTTACGTGTTGTAAAGGCACAAAACTGTAAAGAGGACTTTTTACATTACACATTTTGATAAATAATATACGATGAAATACTCTTTTTTTTAGGTCGATAGCAGAACTTATTAAATGATAAGGAATTTTGCTTTTTCTGATTGGCCTAAACAGCATTTTCTCAACTCTACCTCAGAGTGAGTACACCTCGCGTGCAGTGAGTACACCTCGCGTGGGGTATATTCGGGCTTGCCCACCAACCAACCAAAGCCAAGATGTCAAGTTGTGTCAACCAATCAAATTGCGTCTTACTCATTCATAAAATTTCAAAATATTTCAAAATTATGAAAAACAATTTTTTTTGTTAAGTTCAAAATTTTCAAAATTTCAAAAATTTCAAAAAAGTTCAAAATTTTCATAACATTTCATAAGTTTTAAAAATTTTCAATAAATTTCTAAATGATAAAATTTTCAAAAAAGCTTAAAAAATTTCAAAGTTTTCATAAAATTTCAAAATTTTAATATTTAAATAATAATATTGAAAATGATAAAACAATTATTAAGTTTGAAAAATTCCTTATTATTTAATAAAGCAGTTATTGACTTAATTCCAGTCTACTCATGACTATACGGACCTGGTCAATGATTGATTAACCTCGGCCGTTGGCCTCGGTTAATCAATCATTGATCAGGTCCGTATAGTCATGAGTAGACCTTATTAAAAGTCAATAATTGTGTAATGTAGACCCAATGTGACCTGACCCTGACCAATGGCCGGGATCATGTTAGATAACCGAGAGTCGCATGTCAATGGTTCTCATTTCCTGCTATTGTCCTATGTAAATGATGTTTAATTAAAAAATAAAGAAATTTTAGAATAACCTGATGGTACTCTTAAATTCAAAAGATTGGAAACCGAACTAATCTAAAACCTAGAAACCAAAGAGAGTAAACAGAATATTAAAAATATACTAATCTAGACAGACATGGTAGTTATATGTTATACAACGAAGTTAAAAATTGAAATACGAGACATTAAAAAGTATATCTGATGTACATACTTTTGAACATGAATATCTTAAAATGATTAAATGAAATAAACCAAATATATAATAGCCGAATTTCGAAAAAAAAAAAAAGACGAAACGGGATACTTTTCAAAGTTTGTTTTTTCTTGAAACGGCAGACATGTTGATTTTCAATTAGGAACGTGTTTGAAAGAAACTGACTTTTTATACGCCCGTCTCGAGACGGGCCGTATTATGTGATTGGGTATGGCGGGCGGCGGGCGGGCGTCCAAACAGGTTTCTGCAAAATAACTTTAGTTTTGTATATCGGATATTTACCAAACTTAACCACATGATTCTCCTTTGAAAGGGGAAGAAACCTATTTATGTTTGGATCATTAGGTCAAAGGTCAAGGTCACTGTTACTATAAATATAATTTTTGACAACAGGGTCGTTTCCGCCTGATAACTTTAGTTCTGTATATTGGCCACATGACTCCCCTGTGGAAAGGGAAGAACCCTATTTATTTTGGGGCCATTACGTCAAAGGTCAAGGTCACCGTTACTATAAAAATATCTTTATTTTGGTCGTTGAACTACGTTCTTTACACAAAACTGAAATAAAAATATTGAACATTATCCTTAAAGAATAAACAGCAATCTACAATAAAACACACATGATCCTCATATATCACAATGTATTTTAATTGAGGAAACATTTATTTGTATTCTCTTGTTAGCAACATAAACTATATTGGTAAAGAGAACTGTGAAGCTACATTAAGACATTTCCCGCACAGAGAACTCAGAGAATCCAAGGCATACTATCTTATCTAGTTTGTAATGTTCCATGTTTTGATGAGGTCACAATGTAATTATCATTGAAGCAAATACATACTGCTGTGTATAATAAGCTTGACAGAAGCGTTAATATTACACGATTTAAAAAAATATGCTAATGCTGCTTTATTAGAAAGATAATAAAACTTTTCTACGAAAATGTAACATATGTCATGTTTTAGATAATATTGATTGATTGAATGTCCGTTGCTTAATCTGTGGACTAGTTGAGGTGACAGTACCAGATGTTAATCAACAGAGCTGACAAACGTTCCCACGTGGCGGATAAGGGATGTCAGATTATAATATGGAGAATCTAATCAAACTGGGTCTGAAAATGCACAAGCAATGCGACACAAAATACCGAAAACATTGTTGCACCGGAAGTCAGCGAGATATACAACAATGAATCACGGAACAACTTTTCTATGTTTCGATTTTTTTTATGTTTTTACTTTTTGTTTGTTTGTTTGTTTTTGTTGTTGATGTTTTATTTCAAAAATATTTTCGTTTTTATTTCTGCAACTATTCAAAAATGAAATATAGAATCGGAAATATAGAAACAATTCTTTATCTATTTTGGTTGTGTGTCGTCTGGTATATATGTATTTCACTAATGGTATTTTACTATACAGGTGCTATTGCACTTGAATACTGAACTTGAATAATCTATATATTCCATTAAAAAATAGTTTATATCATGAATGTATTTATGTACCCTGCATAACTTAACACATTCAATTAGCTGCTTGTTTGATAAATATATCTTGCTTAGATTTTTATTATATATTATATAGAGATTAATATATGACTTTTCCTACAATGTAGGTATCATCCCACTACCCGCCCGACTGCGTCTCGGGCTGATATGGGGTCTCTGGTTGCCTTTCTATTGATGTTGCAAAATTAATGACAGTAACCAGATTGTTTGCACGAATATGTTTAGACCGATTGTTTAATTTAAGGAAGAACCATAAACTGCTGCTACCATCAGCGAAGGTCGCATGTAAAAAGGATGAATACATCAGATTTTGACTTTAGCCAATGAAAATCAAGAAACGACATAAATATAACTATTACCCAATAAATAATTGATGAAAAACAAGAACTCACCAGCACTGTGATAACCAAATTTAAGTTGATGGCTTAAATTCCATTGTTTCCAAATACTTTCAAATTATTAGGTTTTCCAATCTTTTGACATTGATCGTACCTGTTGAAGGTGATCACAGAAACGCAGCGTGCACATTAATTTAGATATCTACGATATTATTAGGTTGATTGTATGCATGTAATCCAACGTTATAATTATTTTATACCCTAAGGGAAAATTAAATTTCTTTTTCCGTGCATTAAATTCTATCTAAGGTATTTTTTCTACTTTTATTCAATACCCTTGCATATTAAACAATATATTCCTGCTTAGTAAACTATGGTTATAATGCAACATTAGATAATATCTTGGGAGACAACGTAATAATTCAAATCCAAAGTTATATGGATATAAATCTAGAACAAAGGAGTAATAAAAAAGCTTTGTCTTCGTGGAATAGTACGTATTTCTCAACTAAGGATAATGCCATACATATTTCTTTGACATCTGAAGCTGCAAGTCATAATACCATATATAACTCACATTTAAACCCACAACTATTTGCAATATTGCTAAATATCGCTCGTCAAAAGAGATTGTTGTGGTTGATAGGTGTGCTGTTAATTAACAAAGTGGATGACAGTACTTAGTATATGTAACTCAATTTGTTCTTACGTGACGTTGGTGATAATCCAAATGAAAAGTATAAATTAACGTTGGAGAAAAACCCGAGGGGACAATAAAGAATGGAGGGAGTTATGGTGTGTAACGCCACTTTCAACACTATTTCAGTTATATCGTGGCGGTCAGCTTTATAGGTGGAGGAAACCAGAGAAAACCACCGACCTGCCGCAAGTCACTGACAAAATTTATCACATAATGTTGTATCGAATACTCCTTACGTGAGCGGGTTTCGAACTCATAACGTTGGTGGTGATAGACACTGAATGCATAAAGTAAACTACCATATGATACGGACCTAAAGAAGAATGGACAATCTAGAGATAGAGACAACAATGGGCACAAGACACAAAACGATGACAAACTAAACAAAATACAAGATAGAAAACTAAAAAGATGAGCTGAAAAAAACGTGAATTTGATATCTGTATAGTCTATTTGAAATATCTTTATTTTACAGGTATCGTTGGTGATCTGATAAAGGATCATAACATAAAAGGTCTTATTGGTCCCGGATGTGCATATGCGCTAGATCCTTCAGCAAAACTAGCAAACTATTGGAACATCCCTATTGTAACGGGTTAGTATTAAAAGCTTGAAAAAGAAGGAATTTTATTTCAATTTTTTTTTAAACAAAAATCAATAACGACAGATGATAACGGTAAGTGAAGTGAAGATGAAACGAATATTATTATGATAAAAACCTTACTATAACAAGTTTTGTTTTTGGTGACAACATCAAACATAATATTGGTGCTATGAGATCACAGTATTATCTTAAAATGTCTATTGTTACTCTGGGTATTGTAAGAGTATTCCTGAAAGTGATTCTATAAGAATTTTAAGAAAACGATTTATTAGTTATGCTACTACATTTTACTCAGCGATAACTACCAGGCGATCAGTGTCTATCACCACTAACGTTGTGAGTTCAAATCCAGCTCATGCGAGGTGTACTCGATACAACATTATGTGATGAAGTTTGTCAGTGACTGAAATATTTGTGAAAGTGGCTCTAAAACATCATAAGCCTAGAATATTTATGTAATGAACCATGTTAATAAAAAAAACAGGAATACAGGCTGACGATGGAAGTGTTCTTCAACGTCTACAATTGACTGGTCAAAAACCCAAAATAAAAATGTAGTTATGGTATCATCCCTTGGCGGCCGTAATAAGGTCTTTTTTTGTGGTTATTGTAGGACCATTGACATCACGTATGACTTTTCATTTGTCCTTTATGTCACATGTATACACCCATTCTGTAAAATTTATTATGCATTCTGTGTTTAGAAACTGACAGCTGATTATTATCACGTATTACTCGGTTCAACAAGTCTGTAGCTCATTATGCTCTGGGTTTCGATAAGTCGACTGACATAAGATCTAAAATGAAGCTAGAAAAAGGGATTTATTTTCCGATATGCATACATAATCAGCAATATAAAAAAGTTTAAAATATTGCTTATAATACATCTGAGACCTAAGGAAATTATTCAGATGAATAACTTCTGTTAATTGTAATAATTATAAATGTATAAAACATCTACATTTTTGTTCTAAGCCATATTTTAAGATTACAGAAGATATGAATAATTCAAGATGCACGTGATATACATTTACATATAAATTTGTCCACAATGCACTTCCAAATTTCAAATTAAGTGGGATTAGATTAAATCTGTATTTGAAATTTTTCTTCATGACAACCTTTTCTTTTGACCGAATGTTCCTCAAATCCTGCAGAACACACATTAGTCTTTAATTTATTAAGCTTGTGTTAAAAACACATTTATCCGACCTCTGAGTGTATCTTTTTTTTTTATTTATCTTCTGATCAGTCGACATAATTAATACTGTTGTAATTTTTGTTTACCTTTCAGAGCCTTTATAAAATAGTATCATCAACACGTGACAAACAATTATTCGCAGCATATTCGATTTGGTATTAAGTCTTCCAAACGAAGTTTGTTACTTGTTTTTATCGATGTATTCTTATTATTATAACACTTTTTTCTCCAATGAAAATGTTTCCACCATCACCTCAAATATTGAAATTGCTATGGTAACTAATCAAATGCGAAAATACAAGCATGTTACTAGCTCGGTATATGTAACCGCCGAACCCTTTTTGTTTTATAAAGCCCGGGAATCATAAGCCCATATTAACTGAAATTAGACGAACAGAATGGGAATCGATTGATCCAATATGGCCATCGTTGCCACGAAAACAAATGGTTAATTAGGATATTGAATCTCGGATTTCATATATTGAATCGTGAATGTAGAAGGATCCGTCCGGGTTCTCATAGCATTGCACCCTCACCCCCACCCCCGATGCAGACTATCACCACATATATTTTCAACGATAAATATTTCATTCCAATTGTATGGGAAATTAGAAAACTTGATGTATAGAACTAATTTCTTACAGAAAGCATAATAATTCCTAACGAATTGACCGATCTTTATGTTTGACGTATATGTGTCAGAAGTTGTAATTTGTCGTATTTCGCCTTTTACTGTTCGTGATTTTCAATCAGTGCCTATCACCACTAAATTTGTGAGTGCGAACATCGTTCAGGCGAGGTGTACTCGATACAACATTATGTGATAAAGTTTTTTAGTGACTTGCGACAGGTCGGTCGCTTTCTCCGGGTACTCCTGTTTCCTCAACCAATAAAACTGACCGCCACGATATAACTGAAATATTGTTAAAAGTGGCGTTAAGCACCATAAAACCAATCAACCAATGAATTACATTCGGCGTAATCAAATTTGGTAGTATTGAACTGTGTTCATTGCGTGCATTCGTTTACTGGCGCATAGTGGGCGTATACAATGCACATGTATTAGTGTACATGTACGCTGTAACGCTAATTTGAGATGTTTTGGATCGCTGTTTTTTCACCATTTATTTAAAATTAATTAACCTTTTTCTATATATATGATTACCAAAGAAATTGTGACTGTCTTGATCTGATTGACGTTGTGAGACATTTTATAAATTATACACTATTCTTAGTTACACTTTGATGATATGTTGAATTGAAGCTAATTAACTAGACGACCCACGTCGAAAGTCAGTTTGATTTGTTATTCAACTGAATAAATGCGTATTCTTCTAAAACACTTTCTGCTAATTTGTCGATATGCTAACGTCAATTGCTTTTGTGCAACATCCTGGTACGCATAGGTGCAACAACAAATATCCAAAGTTAATAAAAAAAAATTGATTATATAATAAAAAAGTTATATGAAAAGATATATAATTTAATGTGTTCTACGCGTTTCTGTAATAACCTCCTTTATGTACGCTCAAAGTAAAAAAAAACACCAAAGAATAACAAAGTATTTCCGGCAAGAAAACCAATATGACGACAACAGGATACAGACAATTAGTTGAGGTCACCGATACGTGATGGAGAAGATCCTTAATTTAAAATTGATTGCAATATTTGGGAACTGTAAATCTTAATAATAAATATATCAAGTATACCATGGCAGTCCTATATCACTGACTACTGGGCGAATGATACAAACACAATCAGCAGAAAATGCTGGTGTGGTTTTGATAAGTTGTACAATGGTAGTATACTCAAGGAAGTAAAATATCATCTGGATAACCAAGATAACGTTAGCTAAACGTCTAATCATTAACGGGGAAATGCCGAGAGTACCACCAAGAGATACTTACCGGAATCGAATTCGACATTATGGAAGAGAAGGGAAATTCAGTGTAGCATATTTGTCAATCATTAAAAAATACGTCCCCATTTTTAAATAAATGAACCACATATGCATATATCAACATCATAAAAAAGGCTTGTATATGTATACATATAAGCAATCTTTGATAAGTACATAGGAATTGTTAAAATGGTTTAATATAATTAAGGTAGCACCAGCAAATGTAATATCGTCGTATCTTTTCCTCCAGTTGTTTGCAGGAGGGCTCTTGTCTTATTTGCGTTATGTGTGTTTGTTTGCGCATAGTGGTGTTCAACATACATTGCTGGGTTCGGTGTTTTTTCGTCTTGTGTCTTGTGTACCCTATGTTGCCAGTTTATCTAGATTGTCTATTCTTGGTTGCTCCTTCAGTTTTCTCTAACGTTTATTTGACTGTTTTCTATTCTTGATTGCTCCTTCAGTTTTCTCTAACATTTATTTGACTTTGTCTTGTGTACCTTATGTTGCCAGTTTCTCTATATTATCTATTCTTGATTGCTTCTTCAGTTTTCTCCAACGCTTATTTGTCTTGTGTACCTTATGTTGACAGTTGCTCTATATTGTCTATTCTTGATTGCTCCTTCAATTTTCTCTAACGTTTAATTGACTTTGTCTTGTGTACCTTATGTTACCAGTTTCTCTAGATTGTCTATTCTTGATTGCTCCTTCAGTTTTCTCTAACGTTTATTTGACTTTGTCTTGTGTACCTTATGTTACCAGTTTCTCTAGATTATCTATTCTTGATTGGTCCTTCAGTTTTCTCCAACGTTTATTTGTGTTGTGTCTTGTGTACCTTATGTTGCCAGTTTCTCTAGATTGTCTATTCTTGATAGCTCCTTCAGTTTTCTCTAACGTTTATTTGACTTTGTCTTGTGTACCTTATGTTGCCAGTTTCTCTGTAATATCTATTCTTGATTGCTCCTTCAGTTTTCTCAAACGTTTATTTGTGTTGTGTCTTGTGTACCTTATGTTACCAGTTTCTCTAGATTTTCTATTCTTGATTGCTCCTTCAGATTTTTCTAACGTTTATTTGACTTTGGCTTGTGTACCTTATGTTGCCAGTTGCTCTATATTGTCTATTCTTGATTGCTCCTTCAGTTTTCTCTAACGTTTATTTGTCCTGTGTCTTGTTTACCTTATGTTGCCAGTTTCTCTATATTGTCTATTCTTGATTGCTCCTTCAGTTTTCTCTAACGTTTATTTGTCCTGTGTCCTGTGTGGCCTATGTTGCCAGTTTCTCTAGATTGTCTATTCTTGATTGCTCCTTCAGTTCTCTCTAACGTTTATTTGTCCTATGTCTTGTGTACCCTATGTTGCCAGTTTCTCTAGATTGTCTATTCTTGATTGCTCCTTCGGTTTTCTCCAACGTTTATATTTAACATTTCCAGGTGACATAACTCTAGAACGGGTGTATATATGCTGCCATAGTAAATAATTATATCATCATTAAAATCATGTACGCCATAACTTACAAAATACATACCTCAGTAGTTGCATACGAAAATTTATTGTTTTTTGAAGGACCTTTGCGGTTGAGGAAATTAATTTATAGAATTTCTCCACAGCCACCACATAGCTGAATAACTGCTTAGATTGACGTTAAACACCAATCAATCGATCAATCAAGCAATTAAATAAAATCATGTATTAAGCATTCGTATGTCTTATTTCGAAGGGGTGAAGAAAATAATTAATATAACTTGCTGATGTCATCATATAGCTGAAATACTAATGTTGGCATTAAACACAAATCAATCAATCTATTAAGCAATGTAATATTTTCTCTGTAGGCTTTGGAGATGGTGCACAATTCTTGAACAAAACAGAATATCCTACTTTGACTAGACTAGCTCATTGTCAGTGTCGTATGCGGAAGGTGTTTATGAGCGTTTTTTCACAGTTTGGATGGGAAGACATTGCCATTATATACGATATTAGTAATCATAATTCGGATGTTTTAGCAACATCATTAAGGAACGGACTACGGCACCACAATATTTTTCCATATACACGTAGTTATTATGGTGACCGAAATACTAGTTTTGCGCACATTTTATGGGAAATTCGAAGAGTGAGCAGAAGTAAGTTTAAAACGTTAATCATATTATATTATATTAGGTGAGTTTATATTTTATAACATAGATATGCTGACATTTTAACACTCCAATGCACTTTTTTAATTATTTTTGGACACTCATTAACGAAAACATACAATGTAGTTTGCAAAAAGAAAGTTAAACAGTGATTGCGTCTTTTTTTTCTCCTCAAAATATCAAAATCTGTTTTTATTCAATCTTTTTTAATGTAAGAAATATTTATATAGATACATGCTCTATCAAATAATGTTGTAAATCATTGTATATAGGAGAAGACTTCATAAATTTGTTTAACTTGTATCTTATCCCTTTTGCACACTTGAGCAAATAAAATATGCTTAGACTAAAATTAAAATACGAGCACCTCTGATTCACCATACACTTCATATTACACAAATGCAAGAGTTGATGGGAATTCATAAAATCAAAAACTTCGGCGCAGAATAGACAACATTTTCATGTTCAAATTTGGCGGTACAAAACTTGTTCATCCCACTATTTGTGGCTCATGTTGGATAGTAACTGCCGTTGATAGTATATGCTTACAATATCACCCAAAACAAGCTGTCATGTGATCAGGAGACTATTTTGCATAAATATCAGATTTTATTGTCTCCTATCACCACTAAAATTGTGAGTTCGAAAATACCATAACCCTAACCCCTAACATTACTTACCTTATGACCCCTAACCTTAATATGTATATCATTAGCAGAGCTAATATATAACCAAGCCCAGTAGCATACACATTTACTGTATTAATCCGAACTGAACTCAAAATCAAATTAAAGGGAGATAATACTGATGCATGTTACTTATATTGAATAATCTCCCTTGCCTTCGTATACCACTATATAAGCTTCGCCGAAAAAAAATTTTCTCAAATTATTATGCTTTCTTTCATTATTCGGAATTGTCACATATTTCTGATATAAATATATATATTTTAAATTAATTTTTCAGTTATCCTGGAAACAAACACATCGGTTAACATACTCAAAGCTAATTAATTTTTGCTTTGTATGCAAATTAATAATAAAAAAAAACCCGCAAAATCTGGTATCCACTTAGATAAAATCAAAATGTTTTGTATAATAATCACGAATATTTTGTCACGCCTAATAAACAGTAAAATGTGTAGGGGAAAACTGCAGTTGACAAAATGTCTATTTCCCAAATGACTACACCCCCCCCCTCCAAAAAAAAAGTACTGTATGCTTTTATGTAAACGAGAAATACAAACGTTCGTTTCCTTTACAGTCTCAACGTATTACGCCACCTTTATTTGAATGTCTAGTTACCCTTTTTGTGGACATTTAACAGCGAAAATAAAACGGTCGCGAATAGTTCCCGGTATTCAGAAGTAAGTTTTAATATAGCTTAAGGTGAAATAGAAGATATGCTAGCATTTTGGCTTCCATTCATATGACACCATGGTAATTCATTTACAATTTAATTGATAATGTTTGTCAGTTATATATGGAAGTGTGGTTTCTTCAGGTACTCTGGGCTACTCCAACGATAATAAAAAGAGAGAGAAATCTTATTTAATTCATCGAGAGATGCCTATGAATAGAATAAAAAAAAACCTAGATATCAAATTCAGTGCGAACGACGCATTTTGTTGTTGTTGTTGAATAACCTTCATCAGGTACGATCAAAGTCAAAAGATCGGAAAACCAATAACGTGATAGTCTGGGGTCACGTAAAATAAAGGACCACAACAAGACATCCACTATTCGCTTAGGTCATCTATGCGCGAGGATATATAGAATAACAAAAAATTGAAGATATCAAATTCAGTGCGCACGACGTTCTTTTTTTATATAACCTTCATCAGGTATGTACGCGCAAAGTCACAAGGTAGGAAAACATGATAGTTTTTGTGAACACGTAAAACAGAGGACCACAACAGTGCATCCACAACTGGCCTAGTTTATCTATGCACGAGGTAGAGTGTGCTTAGTTTAATAAATTAATTATTTAGGAACTGTAATATGCAAACAAATATATCTAATAAACCATGTCAGTGCCGAAGGACTAACCTCTGTCTAACCTTGTTGACTTATATCTCATAGCAGAAGTATTGGCTCAGTGATAGTAATAAAAAACGTAGTTATAAAGTTTAGTGCGCATGACATGTTTGTGAAATAACAATCACCAGGTACGGTCATAGTGAAACGATCTGGAAAGCCAAGCAATTTAAGTTTTTAGGGGCAAAGACATTCATATTGCCTAGTTTCTCCGGAGGGGGGATATGATGTAAAAGCCCTTAAAAAGGTCATCTGCTGGTTATGCAGGATGAAGGACAAACACCAATCGTCCTGATGGCACGTAAACATTAATAACAATGTGTTCGTAGCAATGTTTGGTGTCCCGATAAAATCAACATTTCAAGACCTATCGAATATATATATATACTTGTCATATACTGCACCCGTCCATATTGTCACTCCGATGTCCAGACAAATTTTACAAATCTCATAATTTAGTTTTTATTGTAAACACTTGTTCTTGTTATAAATCAAGCTGAACTATTATTGACCTGACGTCAAACAACGAACAGTAAATCACTAATTTTATTCTCTATCTCAGAGTGGAAAAGAAATGCCTCACAAGATGAAGGTCAGACCAGAAATGAGTCGTGAGCCATAAATTTGATATCTATGTATTTTAGTTTTTTAATCGTTTAGGAACGTGATTTTTAAAACGAAATTGAGACGTAATTCCATTCAGGAAATTATGTATTGATTGCATATTTACATTAGATTTGCAATAATACAGTAAGTTAAGAACCAAAGCATTTAAAACGGATAATTAAAGGTATCAATTACACAACATTGTGTTATTAGAGAAAAAGATAGATATTAACAACCTAAGCATCTAATTATGGTCCATCTCACGCTAGACATCAACAAATAAAAACAAATGAAAAATTGATCATAGATAATTGTTTGGCTGTGTATTAGACAGTACTTCACAGTCTAGAACAATCAAAGGCCCGCATCAAGCTATTATTATAACATATATATAATTAGGGTCCATCTAATATTAAGACATGTTTTGGAGACTAAAGGATGACAAAATGACCAGCTGATCATCGTTAATTGATGAGATGTAAATCAGATAGTAATTTATAGTCTTGAGCCATCAAAAGATAGCAATAGGCTAAGGATATATATACGAATCATGAAACCGTTTTCATAAATGGAAATTATTATCAAATGTCAGCGATTGCTCATGTGAGCCTTTGTATTTTACTCTCATGTGGAAAACTCTTTCATGACGGCATCATTTCATTAAAAGGAGAGGCATGGATCCATATACTTCGTTAACCACAAGCCTTAACCAAGCCAGGAAGGCTACGGTCATGTATATGTGTGTTCGGGATATCGATTGTGCTTCTGTTTCTGTCGTCCCGACAGTATTTTTTATTTGATATTTATCTCAAATATATATTTAATTCATATTCTCTTTTGCAGTAATTCTGCTTATTGTTCCGGGCGAATCACTTCGAAAGTTTATGCTATCAGCGTTCGACCTTGGCTTCATACAGTCCGGGGAATTTGTGTTTATGGACGTGTGGCTTTTCCCATTTCCAGGTGATTATTGGGGCAACCATGATTGGCTTAGAAATGACACACGTGACTCAGATGCAATGTATGCGTTTGAGGCGTTACTGAGGATAAGCCTAGACATACCACCTTCTGAAGAATGGAGGAACTTTTCAATAGATGTGAAGACAATTGCAGAGTCCAAATATGGCTTTACATTCCCAAGCAATGAAGAGGTAAAATACTGCAATGATTTCTGACACCGACCATTTTATCGTATGTATGCAACATTAAAAGGTGTTTGAAGATACCAAAAGTGTTGTAATCAAAAAGCATAATGGCCAAAAGATAAAAAGGACAAACAACGATCTACAAAGAAAACTAAAGATCGAGCAACACGAGCCCCACAAAAAACCTGGGGTGAACTCATGTGCTCTGAAACGGTAAGCAGTTCCTGTCCCCCCAGCAATTAAATTACGTATAATATTAATTTTCTATGCACTCCGGAAAATCCACAAGCATACAGAATTAAATAAATACATATGATTAAGTAACATTTGTTATAGTTATTTGTCGCGCTATCTATTTATTGAGTATTCAACATGGCGAATATAGGAACATACTACCTTTGAAACATGTCTTGAGGTCTCTATTGCGTTATTCTTATACAATAAACAAAGCATAATTAGAACACAATTAACCTTCAACCAATTCATGGCGAAAAGATGAAGAGGAGATCTGTACAATCAACAATCTACAAAATCGAGAGACACGCACCTCAATAAAAACCGGGGGTGAACTCAGGTGCTACGGAAGGGTGAGGGTTTACAACTACATTTGAAACATGTTTCGAGGTCTCTACAGAGTTATGTTTATACACAAAGCACCATTAAAACACAATTAACCTTCAACCAATGCATGGCCAAAAGATAAAAGGGACAAAAGGACAAACAACGATCTATAAACACAACACAGAAAACGAAAGATCGAGCGACACGCACCTCACTAAAAAGCGGGGATGAACTCAGGTGTTCCGGAAGGGTAGGCAGTTCCTGCTTCACTAGTAATTGAATTACGCATAATACTAATTTTCTATGCACTCCAGAAAACCAACAAGCATACAGAATTAAAAAAAAAATACATATCTTAAAGTAACATTTTTCAGTTATGTGTCATGCTATCTAGTTATTGTCTATTCAACATGATTTAGAGGGGAAAACTACCTTTGAAGCGTCTTGAGGTCTCTACAAAGTTATGTTTATACACAAAGCACAATTAAAACACAATTAACCTTTAACTTTTATTACATCATTTCAATTATTTTGTACAATAATAGTTTGAAACATGAGCTTTGATACTAATTAAAACTTGGCTAAAGGTTGATAATCAAAATGAAGATTAATTAAATGTCACATAAAAATGTGTTTGGAACAACAAATGACTTGGTATGACTATAGGACAGCACAGCGTTTTAAGACCACCAAACAGATATGTACTTCTATGTAATAAAATTACAAAAAGAAAACAAAACATACCACACTGTTGGAACAATTCCAATATTCAATCGGAAAATCGATACTCCGAACACACATACAGGCTTGGTACGGGCAGTTCGATAAAAAAATATGGTAGGGTTTAAGTAGTTTTATTGGCCCAGACATCCCCTCTTAGTGAATTCATTCGGTTAGGTGTGCGTTTTCCACATTTGTGTAAAATGCCAACCCTTACAAGGGGCCGAGGTGGTTCAATGAATTAGGTAGTTGGATTACCTAGCAACTCATATAAGCATATCACCAATACGGCGTGAGTTCGCGCCCGGCTTTGTAAATTACTAAAATTGGTGTACTCGACTCGCAGCCGCAAGTGATACAGTTTACCAGTTGCTTGCCCATGGTCGGTGGATCTCTCCGGGTACTCCGGCTTCTTCCACCACTAAAACTGTTCGCCATATAGCTGAAATATTGCTGAAAGTGACGTCAAGACACCAAAAATCAGATCAACCAACCCTCACATATACCTGGGTGAGCATCATAAAATATAAGTTGTAAATGGGATAACCCATTGTCAAGTTATTAAAAACATTATATTGCGTTATAATCTTTAATAAATACATACATGCAAATTAATTTTGTACAGTTGTTTTATCGTTTATTGTCCCCCGCCCCCCGCAAAGCGGAGCGGGGGATATGGATATGCCGGGCGTCCGTTCATTTGTCCGTTAGTCCGTCTGTCCGAGATATGTTGTAAGAGCTCAGATTTTTATTTGTTGACCAATTGATTTCAAACTTGCACACAAGCATTATATTAGGAATCTCTAGCTTACGTTCGAAATTGGGCAAAATTCGAAAACAATTCTGAGAAAGGCGGCCATTTTTAAGATGTCTGCTAAAAGACATTGAAATTTCAAAGTGCTACAATTTCAACGAAAATTGATATTTAGAAGATTTTCCCCCTGAGGAATGTGATAGTGACAAATGTGATTTAAAAATGGCAGCCATTGCAGTCATTATGGTGGCAATTTTTGGCAGCTATTTTTAACATGGTCGCCAAAACACATAAAAAATTTCGAAGTGCTCTAATTACAAAGAAAATTGATATGTAGGGCTTTTTAGAAGAATGTGATCGTGACCAATGCGATATCAAAATGGCGGGTCATTTTGGCAGCCATTTTTAAGATGGCCGCCAAAATGCGTAAAATTTTAAAGTGCTCCAATTTCAACAAAAATTGATATGTAGGGGTTTTCCCACACGAGGAATGTGATAGTGACAAAAACGATTTGAAAATGGCGAGTTATTTACGTTTAATTTTGTAGAATCCAATTAAATTTTAAGGGCATAAATATAGTGTATAAAGATGAGCACCTGCTGTTTTAAATATTTATATACATTAGCTAGCACAATTAAAATAACAAATGATTTCTAATATAGAACCCATATAAAGGCTTGCTAGAACACAAGCAACATTCTTGACTGACTATTGACGACACAGCTTCTTTAAAGATTTAGTCCATTTCAGTCATAGGAACTAATGATAGTAATTTATACACAGATCTATGTAAATAGGCGGGGGCATTGGTTATGGAATAGCAACCTTGTTATTTCTAATAGTATACCTAAGACCAATATTTTTTTAAAGTTTTTTTAAAGTTTAAATTGAGATAATGTACTTAATTGCCATTAGCAATGGTGATAATATGCAGAGTATGATACTAACGACTGGGTGTCGATAATTTCAATAATTTCAATAAAAAATAAGAATCCGCTTAATGGTTGGAAAAATTAACTAATTCATAGAAAACATTCTTGATTGATTTCTTTTTAGATGCTATTAGTTTAATTATATTTCAGCTCTGTTAAAGAGAATTAAATATCAAAACGATAAAAAAATAATTGGAAAAAATACCACACCGTCATAACTGTTATAATATTAATTAGGAAAAAAATTAGAAGCAAAACCAAAATTGATACCCTTAACACACATGGTCGATAACTTCATAGTCTTGGTACTTGGTACAATTAAAGCGGCGTGGCTTAAGTACGTGTAGTCTCATGGGTCCACGCATACCCTCCTAGTAAAATGTGATATGATCTGGTGATGCTGCAAGTGTTTGCAACATGTGAAAGTATCTATTGCCAAACGATACATGCAAATTAATGTAGATTGTCCAACGGTTTGCATGTACCATGTGAAACTGGATCAGTGGTAGTTGGATTTTCAACTATCTTTGCAATCAGTGCATATCACCACTTAAGTTGTGAGTTCGAATCCGGCTCAGGGGAGGTGTACTCGATACACCATTATGTGATAAAGTTTGTCAGTGACTTGTGAGAGTTCGGTGGTTTTCGCCGGGTCCCTCAGTTTCCTCCACCAATAAAACTGACCGCCACGATATAGCTGAAATATTGTTGAAAATTCGTTAAATCCCAACCCCTATGGACTGAATACCTAGGATGGACATATTTTAAATAAGTCTCTAAAATCTTTGATGGTTACTGTACAAGCTTTCTTGAATAGAACTAAAGTGATTTTTATTGTTTAGGTTAACTTTTTCATCGGCGCATTTCATGATTCTGTGATGTTGTTCGGAATGGCCTTAAATGAAACATTAGAAGCAGGCATTACAGATACAGACGGCTATAACTTCACACGTAGGATGTGGGACAGGACATTTGAAGGTAATTTATCTCATGGTTAACGTTTCGTTAGACAGAATGGGCTCATGATCAAACTGTTATGGGACAGAACTTTTGCAGGTAAAAAGTCCCCAAGAATGCATGCAGGAAATCGCAATCAGAACAACAGGTATGTCGGGACAATTGTTGGCAGATAACAATTGTGATCACGGTCAAGACACTACAATCGTCAAACATGATTTCCGGCAACAAAACAAAGTCAAATGTATTTAACAAATATGTGATTAGAAAACACCCATATCAGTCTTGTCATCGGTCCTAATACAGCAAATATAACATGCACATGCACCCTTGTATGCTGGTGACGGTTGACAGAGATCCTGGACTATCGGTGGTACCTTGTTCGAAAAGTTCCACGTCCTTATGCGTTTAGCGACTGCTTTGTAGTTTTCGAAAAAAGAGTGGCCGTATTGTTGCCGCAACGAAAATATTATTCGTTACGTCCTTGGTCAACTATCTGTCAGTGGCCATCAGAATTCATGGTTGCACATTTTTGTTTGTAATGTTCTCAACCTCTTTTACTCCTAAATTGTAATGTATAAAAACATAGTCCTATTGATATAACTAAAAAGAAAATAAGAAAACCATTACGGTTACATGCTAAATTGAAGGGCAATATTATAACAAACGGTTGCATCCATTAAAAACAAACTTCTTCCGTTTGTATTTAACCATTTAATATAATTGCCATTATTTTAAGCACTAGTCTCAGATTTTCCACTGTGAAGTTAAAGATGACGACTTGAGAAAAAATAAAGCTCAAAATACCTTTGTACATACAGTATTGAAGAACACACACGTGTACACGTCATATATACAATAACTACCTGTACATTCAGTGTCTATCATCTCTAAATTTGTCAGTTCGAATCCCGCTCATTCCGAGGTGTATCTGATTCAACATTATGCGGAAGATCGGTGGTTTTCTTTGGGCATTCCGGGTTCCTCCACAATAAACCGACCTGCCGCCAGTCACTGACAATTTTGTCACATACTGATGTATCGAGTGGGGGTAATAAAACAGAATGCTGTCAAGAAAGTGATTTTTTTTAACCTTTTGTTCATTTGTCACAGGTATATCAGGGGAGGTATTCATAGATGACAATGGTGACAGAGATACCAGGTATTTAATATCGGATATGGATCCCGTTACAGGGAAATTTGAGGTACAGTTTATTTTATCAATAATACTGATATGAAAAACAAAATATACCACACATTAAGAGCAGTGCCGAAATCCCATCAAATAAAATCATAGAAACAGAAGCAGAACGATACCCATACCACACATAAACATGACTGTGTACTAGTATTATTCAGGCTTCACAAAGGTACAGACACTTCAATAAAAAGTGGCGGGGTTAATGTAGTTTTATAGGCCCAAGCCTGCCCTTTAAGTGGAATGGTGAGGTCTTGTAGGTTTTTTCCCATGTAACTGGGCAAGCAGTGTTGTAGTCAAGAATGCTGAGTCATAATCTTGAACTGTATATATAATATATTTATTCTTTGTTCAACAGAAGTTGTCATATGCATAAAATTAATTCTATGCAAAATAGCTGATGACCTCATCAATCACTTAATTATGTAATATAATACAAGGCCCTCGGAAGACATAATGTCAAATCATCGTCTATATCATCTCTCGTCATATGTATGAAAGTGACAGAATGATTTTGGACAAGTTGCTGATATCTTCCGAAAATGGTTTTGAAATACAAGATCAAACGGTTCCTTAAAATATCCTTGGTGATTGTTCAATACTCGGACGACAGTGACTTTGTATGAGTTGTGAAATATTATATAATCTACATTCGCGGGAGCTATTGCTATATTACTATCAACGTGTGAAAACGTTATATAATGGCAAATTGTCTCATTTATCATATAGTCTTGAAAACAGATAACCATTGCTGTCAAAGTTGAGGTAAATGTCAAGAAATGAGAAAGAGGAAGACCTCTCCGTTGTTTCCTTTATCGCAAAATCTTTGGTGGTATGTTAATTGAACATAGCTTGCAAAGTTCATTTTGGATATCGATTAAACTAGAAAATTCCATGACCAAGTTGTTTTCATTTCCATTTAACATGTTCCAATTTATTTTAATTTCAATATATATTTTGTTTTGATATAGAATAAGGTATATGGCAAACTTTACTCGTGTCATATAGCCTGGCAGCTGTAATAGTTGAGATAACTGTCAACTATGGATACAGAAAAAGCTTTATTTTTTTTTCATTTCAAGTTATTTGGGGTATATTATTGGAATCTTGTTAGCAACTTTCATTTTTAATATCGATTTAAACAGAATATTCCACGCGCTATTTGTATTTATTTCCTTATTACATTTCAATTTTTTTTTAATTTGAAACGTATTTCCTGTTTAAAAATAGAACACTGTATCACACTGTATCTATATTACAGTTGATTACAATAGAACCTCCATTCTCTATCCAGAGTTGTCGTTCCTGCTACGCTACACGACATCTCTGTCAACGCTCATTACACACGATTTTTGTAAAATTTAGAAACAGTAAAAAAAACTACTTAAAATTGTTTTAATTATTGTAAATATCAATAAAGATGAAAATAAATCACTCATTTTAAATCAATTCCCTCTTAAAAATGATTTGTGATCGTTTTTAACTTTTTAATTTTTACCTCCGCAAAATAGTTCTCCAAGAAGTGGGGGGTAAAATAATTTTTAAGAGAGAATTGATTTGAAATGACTGATTTATTATCGTCTTTATTGATATTTACAATAATTAAAACAATTTTAAGTACATCTTGTAAAATGAGCGTTGACAGAGATGTTGTGTAACGTAGCAGGAACGACAACTCTGGATAGAGAATGTAGAACCTCTTGAAAAGTATTGACAACGAGACCATAAGTTACAATTTAATTGACATATGCAGGTTTAATTACGATTAAAAGTAGTTTGAACCTTTTTCATTGCATGTTAGTTGCGTTAGTGTTAATTTCTGCATTTGTCAATTTCCGCAATTTAAGAAATGAGAGTCTGGTCGAGATAGGCATGGATGGATCAAACTGTAGAGAATCAGATTGAGATACAGTAAATGAAATACGCACGCCAAGTTGACGATCTTAATTGCAGACACACTTAGTACTATGACTTAATTAGTATGGAACGGTTCTTTGTCTACGTGTGGCAGAATCTTACTTCAATAGACTGTTAATGGTAATTCGTTATTCAGCAGTTGGCCTTTCAACATTTAAACCATTATGTAGCAAAGTTTGTCAGTGACCTTAGTTTATTTTTAGTATACAAACGGTCTCTCTCATCGTCTTCTATATGCGTATGTTTTATGGTTTGGTCTATAAAATTATATATGCATCTGCATTTGACGATTTACAATGAATAAGAGGCCAACACAACATGCTACTAGTACACGTTTATTGATTAAAGAACAAACATTTTGAAAACGAGGATTAAAACGTTTTGTTAGAATACAATAAAAGGTTAATGAAGACGCTTAAGTTAATGTACTAAATAATCAACAAGTCGATTACACGTATACTGTTTTTGTTTTCTTTAAAACAAAGATAATCAGTGAATCACGCAAACGAAGTCTAAATCACAACATTTAACAGTTGCAGTGATTGACATCAAAACTGTAATGGTATTGCCTCCTGTTAGATTAATGTAGTGATTGAGTGCTTGTTAATTAAAGTACGACAATCAGCAGTTTCTCAGCTATATCATGACAAGAACAAATTAATATTCAATGAGATGATGATAAGGTCCGCTTTGTACTATACCAACACGCTTAGTGTGATTTTTAGAGTTCTAACAGACTGAAACAGGAGTCCGCGGATAGATATGTCGCCCCACTTGGCCACATTATCCTGATTCCGAACCAACCAGTATTTGCCCTTTCTCCTTAATGCTTCGTGCTTGGCGGAGAAGCAACACATACACATTTTATAGTCTTTTCTTTGATGCGATCGGGGCTCGAACCAACGAACTACCCCACTCGAGGCGAGCACGATAATCATTACACCACCGATACTATCATAGATTAATGTAGATGTACTCTTGGTCCGTGTTGACTACATTATATATATAATGTATTATTTGTTTTCCATTTATCTAGTGTTGGTTATAACAAACGTTGGCGATATGTGCATATTATTATCTTTTCAAGGTAGCATTATTTTTTTAAGTCTCTATTTTCGACACTGGTGAAATGTTCGTTTAGATATAAATAATAAAGTCTTCAAAAATGGAATTTTCTGCAGGTTTGCAGGTACAACAGTAAAAGGTTAATAAATAAAATTTGTTTAAAATAAACGTCAGAGAAAACAGAAGGGTAAACAAAAATAAAAGTAAAATACATTGAAGTTGTCGGAATGCATGTTTGTTATATTTCCAGGACAGTTATACTCATCTCAACAAATAAGGCTTTACGTTTTTTGGATGGCTATGTCAGATTGTTATATTAAGCTTTGTTTCAGGTGGTTGCTAATTTTCATGGCGATAGACAATATTACATCCCAGTGCCAGGAAAGAGTATCCATTGGGCTGGAGGCAAAAAGGAGCCTCCACTTAACACACCATTTTGTGGATATCAGTGGGAAAACCCCGAGTGCAATATTACTGGTAATTATCCTACTACACTAGTAAAATAAAACAAGTAATAAAAAACTAGTTATCGCCCTTTGTCGCATAAGGCAACATGTACAATATAATATTGAGCATGTGTCCTTAAGATTCTTCAAAACATTTAAGGATTGATCGCAATTTTTTTTCGGTTCATGACGAAATAACCCCAAATCAGGTTGTACACACCGTTTAACCCGCGAAGCGTGTTACATGTACGCAAGGGCGTGTACAACCTGATTGAGGTTATTTCGAATGAACCGAACAAATAATTTCGATCAATCCTTATAAATTAATTCAAACTTTTTTTGTTATGATATTGAAAAATATATTTATTTAAACAAAAAAGGCAGATAAACGGAAACAAATGTAAATAACCCCAAAGGTGCCTCATTTAAAGAAAACCACCTGATGAAAACGGCACGCGACGCCTTGAGAACGATGTTTAGATTCCTTTCATTGACAAATAACCTCAACTTTTTAAACCAATCAAAACACGTATAAATTAAATGTGACTCTAAAATTAATTTATTATGTTATGTTCTCGTTTATATACAAGCTAAATGAAACGCTTGCAATATCATTATGGTCTAGAGCGACACTTTCATTTTTGTTGTGTATGTCCTCTGTCAAATTCCACACAAACTGTTGCATTAAGATCAGAGGCAGTGTACGAAACCTAAGCACGTTATTCACAAAAAGGAAACAATGTATCTTCGACAAGCTGAATCGATTCTGCAAATTACATGGTATAATAAGTGCTGTCACGACCAAAACCGACATATGTCCCGATTCAGAATCGCGATGTCTCAAACCGGAATTTCTATTTAGCATGTTTCATACCGTAATAGCACGCATTACGCGATTTCCATTGAAATATTCTGCCGTCACGAAATAAAACAAAAACACTTTTTTTTACCTAATTAGTGGAGATAGTACATACAACAATCTATTTTTTTTTTAATTCTATTTGTGTTGTATTTAATTATTTTCAGACAAGACGAATACTTATACCATCGTCTTTAGTTCGTTGACTGTATTGATACTGTTTGGACTGAGTGCAATGTTCTACAGGTACTGTCTGAAAAAAAATCTTGAAGACGTCATAATTAACATATTGTAATAAACTCTTTAGTTTAGCATGTATTGAAGTTGTACCATTTACAATGTACAACAATCTACGTGTGACATTCTTGTGAGATATAAGGAAACATATCTAATATGGACAATGGAAACGAGTCATTTGAAACTAGGTTGCCGATTGATTCTCAATTCACCGACAAACTCTATCAAAGCGTTCCGACACTAGCAAGTCTTAAATCTTGGCACAGGACCAGCATATTCAAAAGCACACCATTGATTGGATTGACCCACTCAATGGTAACTAGATCATTTTTCACTCAATAACTGGGACAGTGTTTTCTTAATGAAGTAACTAAAAACTGTAGTAATGTGTAGCCTAGCAATATCTTGCTACTATGCATAAGGTTACTCACATGGATAAGTGAAAAGGCGTGAGGCCACATGAATCTATCTTACAGTTGTTCTAGGTGGTTACGAGGGATGCTTCCATGCTATGACAAATTCCATCAAAAACATCAGAGCGTCTCCCACATTTGCCATTTTCCATAACTCGAGCGTCAATATATCGTTAATCGCGATAGACGATATTTCGTCCATCTGATGTGTTAATTGCGAAATAAGACTTCTATTGGCCATGCCAGGTGAAATCGATTTGGTGCATATGCATAAATACATTGCAATACATATTGAAAGATATAAGCTGTCTTCCGAGAAGGAATGTACTATTAAAAAATATTATCTAGGACAATGCTGTCCTGTTAAAGTAAACGATTGGTAGTAGGGTCATGAATAGTAATTTATTTATTTATATTAAATATTCCTAATATGACGTCCTTCTTTCGCTTTGGCAACAAACGAACGATTTATTTAGATATCAAAATAGCATTAGCACATACGCGGTGTGCACATTTAAGACAGGTGATAAAATCACCAAAAACATTAAATATTAATATACATTTTGTATAAAAATCAATATTGTTAACGATTTAAACATCTATATTCACTGAAAATAATCAACATCTCCAAAGAATATGCGATGTGTAATTAAAAAGTGCAAACATAATACTACTGTTACGGATGTTCCATCAATAAGATTGTTCCATTGTAAACGCACATGTTGGCGAGTTATCGTCTGCTCGAATTGCACAGGTTCAAAGAAAAAACAGCGAGCCTGCACGCATAAATTTTGTGAAACTTTGCCCGTGAATGTAAATATAAATTACCGTCTTTCCCCTCAAAGTTTACTGACATATTTGCACTGTTAGACATATCAGAATATAAATAATTCATGGAAGCCATACTGTGTTTTGAGTTTTACCGCTAGGGATAAACTACAAATATCCGCCATGAATTATTTCTTGATTCAATACGTATGTATAAACATTGTATTATCACATTTTCATATTAACAATATGATTATTTTAAATATGTTTATTTTTAATTTATCCATCTATTCATATTTTCTAGATATAAAAAACGTGAACAGGAATTGTTGAATGACTCCTGGCGTGTAAGCTATGATGAACTGAATTTTAGTTATAATAATATGTCAGCTAGTTGTACTTCTATGGTAAGTTCAGAAAAGTCCGTTGTAAAGGGTGGTATGAAATGAAAAGGGTTTTGGTGTTTAACGCCACTTTCAAAAATATTTCAGTTATATCGTGGCGGTCAGATTTATTGTTGAAGGATACATGAGTACCCGGAGAAACCACCAAACTGTCGCAAGTCACTAACAACCTTTTTCACACAATGTTGGATCGAGTACACCTCGCCATGAACGGGGTTCGAACACACGACGTTAGTGGTGATTGGTACTGATTTCACAGATAGTTGTAATTCGAACTACCATACGATCACGACCACGACAGCCCCCTGAAATGGTAAACAAATAAAGGGATGCATGTGATAAACTGCTGTTTCTACTGATATATAAAATACGAATAGCGAAATTAAAAACCACATACTTGATGTAGTAGTTTATTAGTGTATTCTAATCTGGATTTCTATGTATTATTGTGAATACCAACCGCTATTGCACGAACGTATATATAGTAATTGCACTTCCCCAATTTGATTATGAAATAGTACGTTTCTTTACGTGTTTTGTAGCAGTTATCTCCCTTACGGTTGGAAAAATGGTTCCGTTTCATGCAAAAGCTACGGAAATGACAACGAATTTGTGTATAATTTTCTTCAAATTTGTAGATATTTGAACCTTGTAATAAATCACAGGATAATTCTATAGCAAACAAAAGAATTCTCCAAAATATATGTCATCGTCGATGAAATTTGCATGAAATGGACACACTTTCATATATTATCGTCCCGGTATATGTTTTCGTATCATCAATGTTATTTTGATTTCCACAGCGCACGCGTTATTTTTGACGTGTCTTTCAGTTTCTATTTATGGAACGTAAACAGGACTCCAACGTGACATCTGTCAAAAATGTTCAAGGTTGCTTTTAAAGACGCAAGTACCAAAAATAGTGAACCTACCTATTGAACCATACTTTTTGTAATGCTAAAAATTTACTTCATTTATAAAGTAGCTGGGAAAAATCCAGAAGGGCTATATAAAATTGAACTATGTCGTCTGCCTCTCAGACACGGGCTCTTCTTGTCATGTGACTATCATAGGGTCACTGATCGTACTTGTAAACAAAAGAGCTGACTGAAATGTGCCTGTTTTTTTATATAAAATACATGTCACCTTGCACTGCATGGGGTTTTAGCAGGAAAAAAACATCAAAAGGAAACACAATTTTGAAACTGGTAATTTTCAAGCATTCTGTTATTTTATTTAGATGTAGTATGGTTTGTAGATGGCCAGAACGATGAAATTTTAATACCAGCAATGTCCGGATTTTATATTCATTTCCATCCAGTATATCGGCCCTGTTTTTACTTTATACGAAAACATATTACGCCATTTTATTGACAGCAAAAGTTGCCAGATAATCGAGAGTATATTAAAATACAAGAATGGCTTTTAAAACAATCTTATGTACAAAGAAATATTTAACTAGCCATTCTTTGAAAATTCCAATCGTCATATGAATGAAGGGTTAACACTGTTAATCGCTATATCGGAAAATCTATAATAGTACGAAAACCCAAAAAGGGAAGTAAGCGCCACAAAAACATGGTAAAAAATGTGTCAAATAATAATAGAAAATATCAATTAATGAACTCGTTCAAAAACAATAAAATTAATAAAATAGAAAAAAAAATAAAATGAATAAATATAGAAAAAAAACCTTGCTTATAACTGTAAAATAGCACTTTTCTGAAATGTAGAACAATTGCAATTAAGTAGTATGTGGGTACGGACAAATTAGTATTTGTGGGGGATCCATGTGGGGATCTACCGGAAGTCACGTGACCGGAAGTTACGCCTGTCACGTGACTGGAAATGTCCCTGTCCGGAAGTGACGTCAGTCACCGGAACCGGAAGTATATTCTGCGCATGTGCAACCGGAAGTTGCGCAATATCCGCTGTAGTAGGGCCCCGGAAGTGACGTCAGTCAAGTGACCAAAAGGGACCCTGACCAGAAGTGGCCCGGAGCCGGAAGTGTTCGTGTGCGCATGTGCAACCGGAAGTTGCACAACCGTTTCCCGCGTTTTTTCTTACTCTACTACAAGTACCATGGATACCGAAGGTCACCCGAAGGGTGTGCGCACTTTTCACCGGAAGTTGGCTACACGAAGTGCGTGTTTACCGCAGTTTTATCTTACTATAGTAGTTGGGATGTTCTCTGCGACGTCCGCGTCCTATATTTAGCATGGTTACCCATGTTATCTACCCCTTTCCCGCCATTTTCATATAATATATATATATATATATAGTGTATGTGTATGTGTAGTACTCCATGTATTTATACTTTACATTACTATAGTAGTATACAAGGGGGTGTTCTCTACGACGTCCGCGTTTAGCCCTGGTTATCTATCCCTTTCCCGCAATTTTATTTGCATACAGTATATATGTTGTGTTGTGTATTTCTACTTTACTAAGAGTACATTTGAAAATTTCCATCTGCAAAAGAATTGTTTTTTTTTATATATTTTTATACTTTTGATGTTTAGAAAAACTGAAAATTTCCAGATTTTGTGTTTTTTCGTGTTTTGGATGGAATTTCAACGCTATGGCTGCTGCTGCTGCTGCTCTGGGTATATGGCTGCTGCTGCTGCTGCTCTGGGATAAGCGTGTATTGCCGCTGCTGCGCTGGGATAAGCGTGTATTGCCGCTGCTGTTGCTCTGGGGTATATGGCTGCCGCTGCTGCTGCTGCTACTACTACTGCTCTGGATACTGGATTCTGTCATCTCATTGGTTCAATTTCCAGTGATGTGATTGGTTGGATACGTTCAATCCGTTTTTGTCAATCCAAAAGACCACTCTGCATTTACTTTTCCTTCATATTTTCCCTAACTTTTCACTATTTAACTTACTTTTCTTCTGTATTTTCAATATCATTTCACTATTCAACTTACTTTTCTTCCATATTTTCCATATCGTTTCATTATTCAACTTGACTTTCCTCCGTATTTTCATATTTTTCACTATTCAACTTGCCTTTCTTCCATATTGTCCATATCTTTTCACTATTCAACTTGCCTTTCTTCCATATTGTCCATATCTTTTCACTATTCAACTTGGGTTTCTTCCATATTTTTCAAATCATTTCACTGTTCGACTTATCTTTCTTTAATATTTTCCATATCTTTTCACTTTTAACTTACCTTTCTTCCATATTTTCCATATCTTTTCACGATTCAACTTATCTTTTGGAAAAGTTTGGGGTTTTTTCCCTGTAAATTCAAAATTCATGAATATTTTTTTTCAATTTATTTTTAAATGCTAATTTAATTTTTTTTTCTTGTAATCTTAAATTATTATTTCATTTATCAATGGAATTTTTTTGTCCATCTCCTCATCATTTTTTCTTGATGAATAATAAAAAGTATTTGAACAATTAACTTTTTTTTAACAAAAAACATAACTAACACGGAAACTGAATATATTTTCTCCATTTTAATTTTATGTTGTTCAATGTTGTTTTTAATTCACACAGAGAATTTGGAACTATAATATTGATGTTACAAAGTAACCTGGAAGGCCTGTTTGAACTTCAAACTATGACCGTGGACGAATCTACTATTTATATGTAACACCTGGTTCTCGTACAAATAACAACAATCGGCTATTCATAGTATTGTTGTTTGCATAGTATAGAATATAAAAGGTATAATAATTGTCTATTGACTCAAATTAAATGGATCAGTGAATTCAGATGTACACTATTTTACCTGTCCACCCTAAGTTAAAAATGAAGGTTCCAATTGAACTACGACCGATAGCCACGCCCGGCCAAGTTAGCCTGAATCAACAATATATTTATTGATATTATTTTTTTAATTATTTTTCAAATTAGATTATTTTTGTTTACAGGAGAAATCTTTTTTTTTTTCACTTGTTATAATAGATCTGACTTTAGTCTGTGATAATCTGTCCAAAATTCATGAATATTTTTTCAATTGATTTTTAAATGAAAATTTCTATTTTTTTCTTGTAACCTTAAATTATTATTTCATTTATAAATGGAAAAAGTTTTTTTTTCATCTCCTCATGATTTTTCTTGATGAACGATAAAACATCAATATTTGAACAATTCACTTATTTTTTTAACAAAAATCATAAGTAACACGGAAACTGAATATATTTTCTCCATTTTAAATTTATGTTGTTCAGTGTTGTTTTTCATTCACACAGAGAATTTGGAACTATACTATTTTTATTGATATTACGTTGTGGTTTGTGCTATTTATGAAAAGAAGATTATAATTAAGAAATTACATTTTTTAAATGTGTTTTTTTCAATATCCGATAAAATTATTTTAGAAAAATGTTTAATCGTTATACACTGATTTAAAACTCTTTTTTAAATATTATATATTTATATATATATATAAAGGGCCGTTAAAACACGTTGAATGGATTCACGAAGAAATTCAATCATCGTTCTTGTCGGGTTGCAGGAATCTGGATGTTGCAGCACAGGGGTATGGTGTGATGACTACCTGGTCCAACCCAAGTCCTGGATTTCCAACGTCCCATGTTACTGTTCCCCTTATGTTTTGTCTTCAGTGAGTTAAGGTATGAGATGATTGTTCTGTTTTTATATATATTGGTGGAATTGTTGACCATCACTTTCTAAGCCTTCATTTCATATAATTTTATTATCTTTTCTTATTGTCTGTACACCCTGATTACACAAGCTAGTCATGATTTGTTTTTACAAAACAATTAATACTGCATGTAATTTATTTAAGTTACATTATGCCCTACAGTAAGGGGGAATAACTCTGTATCTGAAGGGATAACCCTGTAATAGGGGACATAACTCTTTATATGAGGAATAAGTTACAACTCTGTATGTGCAAGGATAATATTAAAGTAGGGGGAATAACTCTTTATGTGGAGGTTTAACACTACAGTAGGGGAGATCACTATTTATGTAGGGATAACACTGCAGTAGGGGACATAACCCTGTGTGTGTAGCTTAACACTCCAGTAAGGGACATAACTATTTATGTGGGGATAACACTGGAGTAGGGGACATAACCCTGTCTGTGGAGAAATGACACTGTAGTAGGGGACATAACTATTTATGTAGAGGATAAAGGGGATCATCACTCTGTATTTGAACATATACCTGTGCAGAAAGAAAAATACTATATAATACGTATCAAGAAATGACTATTTGGAAATCGATAGTTACATTTATATACAGAGAGTTACTTGCCTTTGGCAGGAAAATAGATATATTTAAACTTATATACAGATATTTGCTTGCCTTTGACAGGTAAATATATACTAAAACCATGTTCAGGAAGTAAGTTTACTTACTGCTCTAAAAATAAAAACACTTTGTCAGGCTGTTATGTAAAATAAATTTGATTGTGGAAATTTGAAACTCATCAAGATAGGAAAATAACTAGCAAAAATTGAATAAAATATATAATTCTGATAAAAATGTAGATAGATAGATAGATAGGTAGGTATATGCCTTTGTAAATAAAGGGTTAGGTTTATGGTGTTTAATGTCACATTCAACAATATTACAGTTCTATCATGGCAATTTGTACATAAAGGAGATATAATAACTGTTAATGCTTATTTCTGATAACTGGAAAACATTGCCCAATACTCTTTTCAAATAGCTGGAGAACACAATATATTTAAGAGCAATGAGCAATAGTGAACTGATATGGAAAATACAGAAGAAAAGTAAGCTAAATAGTGAAAAGTTAGGGAAAATATGAAGGAAAAGTAAATGCAGAGTGGTCTTTTGGATTGACAAAAACGGATTGTACGTGTCCAACCAATAACATCACTGGAAATTGAACCAATGAGATGACAGAATCCAGTATCCAGAGCAGTAGGAGCAGCAGCCATATACCCCAGAGCAGCAGCAGCAATACACGCTTATTCCAGAGCAGCAACAGCAGCAGCAGCCATATACCCCAGGGAAACAGCAGCAGCAGCAGCAGTCATAGCGTTGAAATTCCATCCAAAACACGTAAAAAAGACAAAATCTGGACAAAATCTGGAAATTTTCAGTTTTCAAATGTATAAATATATAAAAAAAAACATTCTTTTGCAGATCGAAATTTTCAAATGTACTCTTAGTAAAGTAGAAATACTTGGAGTACTACACAACATATAAACTGTATGAAAATAAAATGGCGGGAAAGGGTTAGATAATCAGTGCTAGACGCGGACGTCGTAGAGAACACCCCCTTGTACTACTATAGTAATATACACATACACTATATATATATATATTATATGAAAATGGCGGGAAAGGGGTAGATAACCTGGGTAACCATGCTAAATATAGGACGAGGACGTCGCAGAGAACACCCCAACTACTATAGTAAGAAAATACTGCGGAAAACACACACTTCCTGTAGCCAACTTCCGGTGAAAAGTGCGCACACCCTTCGGGTGACCTTCGGTATTCATGGTACTTGTACTAGAGTAAAAAATGCGGGAAACGGTTTTGCAACTTCCGGTTGCATATGCACACACGAACACTTCCGGTCAGGATCACTTCTGGGCACGTGACTGACGTCACTTCTGGGGCCCTACTACGGCGGATATTGCGCAACTTCCGGTTGCGCATTCGCATAATATACTTCCGTTTCCGGTGACTGATGTCACTTTCGGTCACGTGACTTCCGGTAGATCCCCACATGGATCCCCCACATATACTAATTTGTTCGTACACATATACTACTCAATTACGATAGTATAGTTACAATGCAAAATTAAACATATTAAACTACATAACTTATTGTCAATCTGTTCATATATTAATAGCTTTAAGCATCAATAGTTGTTGAGGATAGCAACATTAATATTATGCATCAAATTAAAACATTAATATCGTATCTGGAAGATGAAAATTGATATCAAAGGAATATGTTGTAACGCATTTATCCTGATGTTATTGACATATACTAGAGATAAATTGATAAATAGGACAACATGCGGGTAGACTAGCATATGCATTAAAGAGCATCGTTTCCCTGTAGTACACCTACAGCACAATACAATATTTATTTAATTTTGATTAAACATTTAAAAATGATCTCAAAAGTTCTTGCTCGTAAAGGTGAACGACTTTGCAACTAATTGAGATACAAAGGGCAGTACATGTATGTGAAGGACAACCTCAAAATATATTCGAGACATCAATAAAAAGTTATTTATTTGACGGTTGTATTTCACGGTTTAAAAAATCCTTCTAATATGAATAGACTGGAATAAGAAAAGGGAGATAATCGGGAACCACATCTGACACAAGGGATATATGCAGGCGAAGCAAACTATTGTTACCTAAAAATGGGAAATCTACAAAAAACAATATATAAAGGTATACTGTGTAGTCTCTCATTACACAGTATACCTTTATATATTGTTTTATTATTATACATGCAGGTCCATAGTACACATGTGACTGTCGTGTCATAGATTCTGAATCATACACTATAGTAGCGTTTGATTAGACAACTCGAGTGAGTGAATGATTGGTGTTTATCGCCAATTCAGCAATTTGTCAGCTATATCATGGCGTGAACAAGTTAATTTTCAATGAGATGATGATGAGGTCCACTTTGTTCTAGACCAACACGTTGAGTTGGATTTTCATAGTGCTAGCTCACTGAAACAACAGTCCGCAGGTAGCCATGTGGCTCCACTCGGACACATTATTCTGATTCTTTCTCCCTAATGCTGCGTGCTTAGCAATGCGGTATAGACAACTCGAGTAACACGAGGCTTAATATGTTTTAATGAAATGATCCGAGTTCAACATTAATCAACCGTTGGGTATATACTCCCCGTTTATGCAGAAACGCACGTGTTAAACATGGAAACCGATATAACAAAATCATAACTTTCTTTAATTATCGACTTAATTTTGTATTCACCGACTATTTCATTACAACAAAACTAATATAACAGTGATTTATTTTGGTACAATTCACAATAACATTGTAAAAATTGAAATATTAGGCATCAAAGCAACGTTTAGCCGATCTTGTTAATACACATTTTTATTTATCATATTAATATTAAGCAGAAAACTTACATTTTTTTTTTAAGTTTGTACCCGATGACAATAGCCTGCTGATTTCGGCAGGTAGTGTCAAGTAAAAGGAGAGAAGGAGTGGAGTTATATATATATATATATATAGATAATACTATATTATTGTCTACTCCTGAGGGAACTGTTCTCC